>JAVJIF010023696.1:0-92168 GCA_038442645.1 Agave tequilana
GGAGATGGTGGTGGAAATGGAGGGGAGTGGTGGAGCATGGCTGGCTAATAGCAAGGCAAGGGCTGCCATTTCGTTGGCCTGTTGAAGATGAGAAGAAAAGAAGAGAAATAATGAAAGAGAGAGAAGGAGTGGGGTATATATATATGGGGAATAATAATTACAAGTTTGACTTTGGAATTCCTTATATAATGAAACCTGCGTCTCTAGCCAATTTAAATTGCTGAATCCCCAACAAGAAAATCCGCGTCTAGGCAAAAGCCAGACGCGGAAATAAAAGCTGCGTCCAGGGGAAAACGCGAGATTTGCGTTTTGCCAGAAAAGACAAAAAGGCATGGTGATAAGATTCAGAATTGATCTTGCAGGACAAGCATTAATGCAGTATGGAGAGGATCTCTGCATTAAATGTTAAATCCAGGTTGTGAAACTCGCGTCTAGCGAGGAGAGAGAAAAGAGAAGAGTAAAATATCTGGATAAAATTCCGGTATCTGGGAAAACACCGAAAATTCGAAAAGTCCAAAAAATAAAGTAGCTTGGAAAGCTTTCCAAAATTCTCAAAAATAATAAATATTATATAAAGATTTTTGATGAAATCAGTTTTTAGAAATTCAATCCCATTTTCAAAATAAATCCTGAAATCAACCGTTGACACCGGTCTATACCGGGTTGGCCGGATTTTGATAAAATCTGAAAAATCTCAGAAAACACCTGAAAGGAGAAAATGTATTCTAAGAAGTAATATGAAAGGGAATTTAGAAATTTGATTCCAATTGTAAACTAAAATTTCGGGAATCAACCAGTGATACTGGCCAACACCAAATCCAGTGGAATTTTGATAAATTCAGAAAATTCTTAGAAAAAGTATTTAGATAGAAAATGTGATTTTAAGAAGTTATAGGAAAGCCGTTTCTTAAATTCAACTCCATTTGTAAATTAAAAATTCGAGAATCGGTCAGTGGTACTGGTCGACACCGGTTTTGAAGATTTTCAATTTAATTCAGAAAAATTCCAGAAAATCATGAAAAATCTAAAATATTAGAAAATGATATTTAAAACTGAAATCGGTCAAATCAGAATAATGAAAAGACTAAATCGAGCAATAACCTGAAATCGCGTCCAAGGTTCAGACTAGGGCCAAATCTGAGTCCACGAATCCGGATCCAAGGTAAAACGATCATATAAATAATTCATAATACAAAATAAATACAGGAAGTAAATTGAAAAATACGAGTGAAAAATCTGAATACGCAACTAAGTACGTATTCGATAGCGGGGTGTTACATTCCATCCACCTTACAAAAATTGCGTCCTCGCAATTTCGATAAGGGGTAAAATGAACACAAAGGGGACAAGGACGGAAATTATACCAATCAAGATATGAATCATTGCAGGTAGGGCTCTCAAGCTGACTGAATAATAATCAGAATATAGACATCTTATGTCCTTCCGGCTGTATAAATCTTCGAATGATGCCGAATAATACTGACTAGTAACACAGCTTTGCAATAGAATTCCAGCTGTACTGCATGCGTAATGTCGCTATGAGAATGAGCCAGAATACTAAAGATAAAGAAAACCCTGATAGTTCTGAGCATAATAAAGAAAACCGATAATTGAGAATTCCGAATACCAGGCATCAATCATTCTGAAAGATATAGCCGAGAATAAAGAATAACCGCAGAAAACCTGAATACCACCTTCTGAAAGATAACCCGATCGTCGTTCAATCTTGAGAATACCTGAGCTTCATGGAGTTGGCCGAAGAGATCATATAATAGCTTCACTCAGAACCAGCCACTACCTTTCTAGTATAGCCATATCTTAGGTTGGTATAAAGGCTTCGAAAAATCAAAACAGTAGATATATGGAAAAGATTAAGAATCAAAGGAAGGATGATCAAGAATAGATAACTCTGTACTTGTAGTTGGATTGTGTAACCAGGACTCAAGCATTCAAGTTGCAAATTTCTTTACCATTAATTTGCCATCTGGACGTACTGAGGATGCGAGAGCCTAGGCTCTGATACCACCCTGTAACGCCCCGATCCGGTGGGTACGGAGACGTTACTGTGACGTATATACGCAGGTCAAAAATACCCCCACGTATATACGCTAAGCATCAGTACAGGCAAGAATCAGAGTACGGAAGCACGTGGTGCATTATACATTCCAACACATGAGTACAGTTACAAAGTTATCACCAGATGTGATCCAATATTACATGAATATTACATCACTGATATGCGCAATTGTGAGAATACAAAGAGATGTACAAGTATGAACGGTGTAAATGGAGGCTCAGAGTCATAACAGGAAAACTTGAGAGCCGAGCAGGGGATCCTGGAAGGATAGGGCTCTGGACAATCTGCTGGAAATCCGCGCTACCGCTGCGCCACTCTGATTAGCAACTGGGAGAATCCACATGCTCCAAGCTCCAAAACCTGGACATGAGGATCCAGAGGAGTCAGAACTCTCCGGCGAGTGGTGATGCGAAAGCCAGATGGCGAGTATGGATAAGCACATGTGTATCGATAAATCTGGATCATAAACATGAAAATCGTGTCGTAGGCACAAGCATGTAGGAGCAAGTAGATATACAGCAATTGATATCAAGCAGGGAAGTCTCATAGGATGATCAGAAAAGAGCAGGAGACAGGCGGGTTAGAATACAAGTAGAAAGCAGGACATGAACAGGTATAGTATAATAATCATAAAACCGAAAATCCGAAGTAAAACTTGATGAATGCAATTGTAACGAGACAAGTGGTATAACCAAGCATGTAGAGCAACATAACAAGTTATTATCTTGGCATTTTATTATTACTCGCCTGACCCATATATCTAGGTATGTGTCCTGGTGTACATCTCAACACACATACATCTATATATAAGTAAGTCAAGATTGGTTTTCGAAAGCTGATGAAGAACTGATAGCTCATACTTATAGTAGTTCCCGACCGCCCGGGATACAGCCATTTGGGGGCCTGAAATCCCCCTAACACGCATCTTCTGGGGGCCTGAAATCCCCCTAACACGAATCGTTAGTTTTGGTATTCCACTACTATAAGAAAGGCATCATACCGGCATCCATCACTTCCTCCCATTCCCCGTACAAGTTATCCTTTTTATGGCTTATTAACAATATTATCAGATTGCGGGAATGAGTAGGATCATAACTTGTCATAACAGGAGTACATAACAGGCATAACAGGAGTCATAACAAGCATAACGGGAGTTCATGACAGGCATAACTGGAGTACTTAACAAGAGATCTGGTACTACATTCCCGTAATGTGATAATCATGAGTAGAGAGTTAATCATAACAGGTATCAAGTTTTAATCATGACAATGACAAGTGATCTGGCCGGTGACAGGTAATAAGTCATGTCATAATAAGGAACAAGTACCAAGTTGCAGCATATCAGGTGTCATGTGTTATATGCCTTGAAGGTGATATTAGACAGGTGACAGGTCATGTTATAGCAGGAACATGCATCAAGTAGTAACTTGTTAAGTGATACATAATGCCAATATGAGTCGACCCGACGAAGCGGGGAAAATCGAATGGAGGCGAGAACACTCGCTTGAATCTTCGGAAAACGCCATGAAATCCCAAGCTCTGGAATCCAGGAAATCAACGTGTAAACGCGTTCAAGGAGAAGAGAATGGAAACACGGGAATCGCAGACGCGGGAATAGCAGGTGCGGGAATCACAGACGCGGAAAATAACAGACGCGGGAAATAGCAGACGCGAGCATGAACTCTGCGTCGTGTTGATATAAGAAAGCGAAGGTCGCGCTATACAAGTATCAAGAACGCGAAGATTCGCGTTAAGGAATTGCTTGGACGCGGGGGTGAGATCCGCGTCAACAATTAACAGAGAGAGAAAGAGATAGGGAGATGAGAAAATGAGAGACGCATGGATGGGGGAGAGAGACGCAGGTTTTGAGAGGAAACAATGAAGGAAAGAGAAGGGAAAGGAAACAGAAAGGAAAGAAGAAAGAATGGAAAGAAAGAAAGAAGGAAAGAAAGAAGAGAAGGAAAGGGGTGGTAGCCGGCAATGGCCGGCGGTCACCGGCGGCGGCCGGAGTTGGCCGGAGTTGGCCGGAGAAGGTGACCAAAGCTCCAAGCCCAAGCAAATTGTGGGGTGCAAGTGTAGTTCATTTGGTGAAAATGGAGTTTTAGAAATGGTGTTTCGGAGAGCGAAGCAATAGCTCGTCAGAAAGAGCACGACGAGGAGAGGAAGATGGCATGATCGTTGGTGGCTAAGATGGTGTATGTGGTGGTGGAGATGGAGGAGAAGGTGGTGGTGAAAATGTTATCTTGGTGAATAATGGAGGAAGAAGATGGTATTATAGATGGTGTTATGGTTGTTGTTGTTGTTGTTAGAATGGAGGAGGAGATGGAGGAGAAAGAGGTGGTGGTGTTGGTGGAGGAGATGGTGGTGGAAATGGAGGGGGAGTGGTGGAGCATGGCCAGCCAATAGAAAGGCAAGGGCTGCCATTTCGTTGGCCTGTTGAAGATGAAGAAGAAAAGAAGAGAAATAATGAAAGAGAGAGAAGGAGTGGGGTATATATATATGGGGAATAATAATTACAAGTTTGACTTTGGAATTCCTTATATAATGAAACCTGCGTCTCTAGCCAATTTAAATTGCTGCGTCCCCAACAAGCAAATCCGCGTCTAGGCAAAAAGCCAGACGCGGAAATAAAAGTTGCGTCCAGGGGAAACGCGAGATTTGCATTTTGCCAGAAAAGACAAAAAGGCATGGTGATAAGATTCAGAATTGATCTTGCAGGACAAGCATTAAATGCAGTATGGAGAGGATCTCTGCATTAAATGTTAAATCCAGATTAGTGAAACTCGCGTCTAGCGAGGAGAGAGAAAAGAGAAGAGTAAAATATCTGGATAAAATTCCGGTATCTGGGAAAACACCGAAAATTCCGAAAAGTTCAAAAATAAAGTAGCTTGGAAAGCTTCCCAAAAATTCTCAAAAATAATAAATATTATATAAAGATTTTTGATAAAATCGGTTTTTAGAAATTCAATCCCATTTTCAAAATAAAAATCCTGAAATCAACCGTTGACACCGGTCTATACCCGGGTTGGCCGGATTTTGATAAAATCTGAAAAATCTCAGAAAACGCTTGAAAGGAGAAAAATGTAATTCTAAGAAGTAATATGAAAGCGGAATCCAGAAATTTGATTCCAATTATAAACTAAAATTCCGGGAATCAACCAGTGATACTGGCCGACACCAAATCCAGTGGAATTTGATAAATTCAGAAAATTCTTAGAAAAAGTATTTAGATAGAAAATATGATTTTAAGAAGTTACAGGAAAGCCTTTTCTTAAAATTTAACTCCGTTTGTAAATTAAAAATCTGAGAATCGGTCAGTGGTACTGGTCGACACCGGTTTTGAAGATTTTCAATTTAATTCAGAAAAATTCCAGAAAATCATGAAAAATCTAAAATATTGAAAAATGATGTTTAAACTGAAATCGGTCAAATCAGAATAGCGAAAAGACCAAATCGAGTAATAACCTGAGATCGCGTCCCAGGTTCAGACTAGGGCCAAATCTGAGTCCACGAATCCGGATCCAAGGTAAAATGATCATATAAATAATTCATAATACAAAACAAATACAGGAAGTAAATTGAAAAATACGAGAGAAAAATCTGAATACACAACTAAGTACGTATTCCGGGAGCGAGGTGTTACAGATGGGAATAGAAGCTCTCTAAAAATCTTGTTTAAAACAGCCCAAGAGAAACCCTATTTATAGCCACTCAAATAACTAGCCGTTGGCAGCTAGAAAAGGTCAAAATTGACCTTCTAGTCGATCGGCCGGTCGACCATCCAATGGTCAAATTTCTGACCGTTGGGCCTCTAGTCGACCGCTCGGTCGACCGAGACTAGCCTGTCGGTCGACCGTCCGGTCGACCGGTACTATCCAAGAGTTAGGTAGTTACAGTTGGTCAACCGCCTGGTCGACCGACCTTCTAGGTTGGCCTTGTGCACCTTCTTGTGCACATCGGTCAACCGGTCCGGTCGACTAATCTCTAGTCTGGTCGACCGTCCGGTCGACCGCCAGTAGGTTCTGGCAGGGATAAAAAGGATAAAAAACTTTATCTTTTTAACTCCAATAAAATCTCATAAATTCTTATAAATTTCACAAAAATCACTTCTTATAAACATTTTAATAATAAATATGTGTGACCAAAAATTAACATATATTACAAACTATTTGAACTATTTTTGTGATATAGAAATTAAGCTTTAACACAAAACCTGTATCTTCTGAAAACCAAATTTTGAAATGAAAATCTGATTTTTTCTAAACTTGTATAAATACGAAAACATGATATTGAAACACATTTGAAGCATATTGTATATGGATAAAATCCAATACACATATAAAAATATATATCTATGTTTTTGACATGAAATCTAAAATAAGTTTTGTTAATTACAAAACTCTAAACACATGAAATAGAATCATCAAAAAAGTTTTTCTAAATATATGAAACATAAATGTATATAGATGAAATCTAATGTACATTAAACTTGTTTTGATTCTATCTTTTCATGAAAGCCATATATATGTATATTTGAAATCCAAAACCCGTTAAACGGAAAACCAAACATATTGAACTTTTTGTGTGTGTGTGCGTGTGTGTGTGTGTGAACTTGAGCATATCAATACTAGTCTCTCTTTACATAAGATCTAAACTAAACTAAACAAACTGAAGTCTTCATGTAGAACTCTTTCTCCAAGCCGACTCGATCCAAACACGATCCAAAGAGCATGACTCCATCCGAGTGCTAGATGCAATCTTGACGCGCGAGCTCTTAAATCTACATGTGTTAGCTTCAAAACTTCTTTGTTAAAGCTAAGCACCTACTAAGATCTTGATAGAAAATCTGAAACTATATAAATACAAGATCATTAGTACTATAAATACATGAGTTAATCATCATCAAAATTAGAGTGATGGGCCTTTGGGCCAACATTATACATACATATACATATGTATATGTATATGTATGTATATGTATGTGAAAATCACCTAGAGGGGGGTGAGGTGATGGCTATACTTAATGGCAAATAATGCGGAATTAAAAACAAATTAGCAATAAACACAAACAATTAGATAGATCTTACAATAGAGTAAGCAATATAAGTGCAAGTAAAGTAAGAGAGTAGAGTTTAGAGAGATTGTGGACAATCGCAAACACAAGAATATGTTTTGAGGTTCGAGTCACCGCTCTACGTCCCCGCCTTCAACACGATGAAGGATTTTCACTATGAGCGATCCCACCGGATCGTCAATCAACTACAAGTTCTCACTAGAACTCTTCGGACACACTTGTCGTCTCTTACGGTGCCGCAACACCAACTTCGAGCTCACTAGCTCACTCAAGGCCGCAACCTTTACAATTTCTCGATCGAAGAAAACGGTGATCAACACTTGACCACAAAGGTAGCTCACAAGCACAACCCTATAACCAAGATGAGAAAATGAAACCCTTGGGATTATGTAGTGCTAAATATCAAGTAGAGAAGTAGAGGAAATGGCTCAAGCTAAAAATACTAAAGCTTTGAAAATAGTTGACTCAAGAAAATTCTTTTTGCAAAGAGGCTAAACTTTGAAAAACTTGATGTGAGGCTTGTAAATCTTGTTCTTGAGTTGTTTCATACTCTCTCTATTTATAGGGGATGAAAATGAGGTTAGAAAACCCAATAGATCTGTTGGGAGAAGACCCAATAAAAGACAAAACAGAATCTGCCCGTTGGGAGCCAACTCAGCACATTTCTCTGCTGTCGGTCGACCGGGTGGTCGACCGCCAACGGTCAGATTTCCGACAGTTGGGAAAGCGGTCGACCGGACGGTCGACCGTGGATCCCAAACAGAGAGTTAAAACTCTCTGTCGGTCGACCGGCATGGTCGATCGGAAAACAGAGATCACTGCTCTTGCTTCCGGTCGACCGGTCGGTCGACCGAAGTTCGTGCACTTTGGTGCACGTCGATCGACCGCCCGGACGACCGACAGAGCAGTTCAGCTCTTCCAGCGGTCGATCGGCCGGTTGACCGGTTGAGGACCAAAAATAGGATTTTGAATATGTTTTGAAGTCAAAATTTTCCAATAAAATTTCTTTTAATATGTAGATACAAAATAGAGTTCTAGGTCTTTGAGCAAGTAGAGTGTGATCATAAATCAACACCAAATAATTTAGAACTATATTTTGGTAAAAATCTTTTCTAAAAACAAAAATTGGTTTTTCCAAAACTTATTTTTCTGAAATCTGATTTTCTAAAACTTGATTTTTCTGAAACTCGGTAAGCAACCACGTAACAATATTTTGTATGAAAATACTAAAGGGTTATGAAATGTGTGTGTGTGACAATCCCAAAAGCTATCAACTTCTTTCATCTCGGTTTTGACAAATATCTATAAATCCTAACTAAAATGGAAAAGGGTAAAGATACAAATCTTGATACAGTCTTCTTGATATGCTTGATCCTTGAGCTCTTCTAGTGTGTTGGGCTCTGGAATCTAAATCTTCCTTGCTTCCAAATGAGTGAGTCTTGTGTTAGAGCCAAAATGCAACATAAGATTTTTCCTGAAACTTAATTAAACACTTTTGTTAATACCTAACTACATATGCTTTGTTATCATCAAAACTAAGGGCAAATGGCCTTTGAGCCAACAATTTCCTCCTTTTTGATGATGACAAAACATATGGAGTTATTACAAATATTTTAGGAAGAGACTTCAAGTGAAGCTCCCCCTTAACACATGCATATATAAGAATAAGTCATAAAAGAACTAAATGCATAATAAAAACATATATAAAGAATATAGCAGTTAGAATTATATGCCAACCATCTATGCATAGCAAGAGTATAATGATATGAGAATGTATGCACAAATGGTTACCTCCATCCATCAAGAAATACCTCCAACCTCCAAAGTAAGTTGTAGATGATGATTGAATCAACAAGAGATAGCAATACACACATATCACACATGGAGACAATAAAGATAACTGCCATAACATAAATAAAGATGTCCATACATGCTAAGAGGTTCATGCTAACCTCAAAAACCAGATACAAACAAACACATAAAGCATATGTTCATAACACAAATTACATAGCCAAATCCAAATATAGAAAGTAAAACATAAAAGCTAACTCCCCAGATAACTCCATCTCACAATAACTCTCCCCTTTTTGTCATCAACAAAGGGGTCAATGCTGCGAAAAATCTAAGTCCTCTGGGGAAGCAGGTGGCTCAGGAACAGCAGGAGGAGGAACCCATGCGGTGAAGGAGGACCGGTAGAAGGAAGTGGCTGGGAGGGACCACTAGGAAGAGGATCCAGCCAATTAAACCTGTTGTAGATATCACCGACGCTGGTCTGCATGTAGCGAATGGAATCACAGATGTGATTGAGATCATTATCCAATCGCTGCTCCAGCCGCTAAAAGTTTGCGGACGTCTGCTGGCGGTGCTCTCGAAGCTGAGTGGAGAGAGCTTGATAGGGATCAAAGGAAGCAGAAGAACCAGAAGAAAATCCTGGAGCAACAAAAGGAATGATAGGCTGCGATTGAGGAGTAGGAGCACGTTCCCGAGCACGCATCCTCTTGAGGAGGGTGCTGTTAATGTCAACTGACGGTTTAACTGACCGTTCAGTGGAGAGATCAAATCGAAGTTGCTTCAGCAGACAAGTAATAAGCATCCCAAAGGCAAGTGCTAGTTTGGGACCAAAAGATGTTCTGATATCATGTAATAGATGATGAGTTTAGGAATATTAATTCTAATGCCTTTCAAAAGGCAATAGATCACAAGAGGAGCTGAACCCCTCGCGTGACTATACTCTTCTGATTTTGGCATGAAGTTATAGAAAACAATCTTAGCCAAGACTTGGACGGTGAGAGTATAATACTTCACCTCCTCATTCCTAACTAAGGCGGGTTTTCATCATCGTGAAGTAAAATGGAGGCGGTGAGGGCAGACTCACCGTCAGGATATGCAAAGTCATGAAGATCCACATTGTAAATATCTACTCCCTCACAGGAGAGGTTAGGAGATTTGCAAATTTTTCAATAGAAATATTTATATCTCTGCCCATGACTCTAGACCTGATATGGTTTTGTTTAAAAGATAGGTTAGAGTACAAATAGTGGACTAACTCAGGGTAAACAGGTTCTTTCATGATGACAAATTGTTCAAGTGAACTAGAACCTAAGATGTTTGCAAGATTTAGGTACTCAAAGTCACTAAGCACCACAATCCTATCAGAGATTACATTTTTAGTGTGGATTATGGTATATCTATGAGATGCATTTTGGAATATAAAAGGGTTGGATGAAGATTCAGGGTTTTCCCCTTCTCAAATCTGGACCTTTTTGACATGATGAAGAATTAAACAAGATAAAGGCACGATAATAGCACAAATTAAAGATGGATAAACAAGAATAATAGAGAAATTTTAAGAGATTGAGGAGAAATTTGTTTATACCTCAAAATCCAAGAGAAATCCCCAAAAATAGCAGATCTGGATCCTGAGAACGATTTCAACAATTTTTATGAAAGAAATTTTGGGTTTGGAGGAGTTGAAGTGGGTTGGATTGGGTTTGGGAGGAGAAGAATAGAAGAGGGGAAGAAGAGAATTCGGTGGAGATAAGAGAGAATGAGAGAAATTTGGGGGTTAGGGTCTTTAAAGAACCAGGTAAAACACAGTTTTACCCGACTCCCTGTCGACCGGCAGAAACTAAGAGCAAACTCGGTTTCAGTTGGTCGACCGCCCGGTCGACTGGCTTCGGGCTAAATTTTTTTTTGGTTATTCCAGGTTAACTCGGTCGACCGCCCGATCGACCGAGCCTATGACAAGCTAACTCGGTCGACCGGGCCTATGACAGGCTAACTCGGTCGACCGGTCGGTCGACCGTGATAGTCCAAAACAGTTCTTCCCTTTTTAAACAAAATTATTTTTTTAATTTTATATTCTTTTAAGGTAAAAATAGAACTGATATATTTTACACAAAACAGGAAAACCATGTTAAAATTTTAATTTGCATGAAAAACTCATAAAATTTTAATTTATATTATTATTATTAACAACATATTATTTTTTTTAATAATTAAGCCATAAAATTGAGATATTGAAGACGAATACCCTTTTAAGGGTTCTGAACTTCTCCTCGTCATTCCTCTAGATAAGAGTTGAGGCGCGCAATTGCTATCTCAATTTATTTGCTTAATTTTAGTTAAATAAATTTTCATATTTGGCGACTATATATATATATACATATATATATATATATATATATATATATATATATATATATATATATACATATATATATACATATATATATATATACACACACTTATAAAATATTTACCAAAAAATCTTGACACAAGGACAAACAAAATATGGCCAGTATAGAAATAAAAGCACAATAAATACACAATCTCAACTCTAGTCAAGAAACAAAAAAATGTAGGTTCACCTAGAGGGGGGGTGAATAGGTGATGGCTAATCTAATGGTCACTTAATGCCAAAATGATGCAAATAATGCGGAAGCTAAAAACAATTATGACCAAATTAAAACTTTTACGCTAAACACTATGTATAACACAAGAGTGTTGCCGAATTCCCCGTGAAGGGCTCTGGACAAACTCCTCTAGATTCCCCTTGAATGGGTTGAGGTGCCGCGTTGGCTCTCTTGGTTGAATACAAGTGTTAGAACCAATCCCACGCAAATATATCAATTAAGCACAATGAATATATCAAGCATATAAAGATAGACAATAAAGCATGCAAGATATCAAAGAGACAAAGAGAGAGAGAGAGAGAGTGAGCAATCGCAAACACAAGGGTATGTTTCGAGGTTCGAGCACACTTGCTCTACATCCCCGCCTTCGACACACGAAGGATTTTCACTATGCAAGATCCCACTGGATCTCTCCTCGGTGCCGCAACACCTACAATCCCTCGGACTCCCTAGTCCCGTATACACGCAAGCCCCACAAGCTTGCCGAGGCCGCACCTCGAACCAAAGAGTTCACAACCGAACTCCAAACCACCACAAGCACACTAGCCCGTCTCCTCAAAGTACAAGAATGAAATCTTGGTGATCCAACACTTGATCACCTAACAAAAAGCTCTCACAACACAATCCTATGAATAGATTAGACAATGGATAGCTCAAGTGATTGTGAGAAAGTAAGGATGAAAGCTATGGTGAAAACTCAAGAAATTCACTTTAACACACTCTAAATAAAATCTTCCCTTTAGATAGGAAATATTTGCTCACTATTTTGTGGAGAAAACTCTTCTGAAAGTATGGGAAAAACTGGCTCTAAGAGTCTCTAAAATCTTTTCTTAAAACAATGACCAAACCCCCAAATTTATAGGCCAGAAAAATATAGCCGTTGGGGTCTGTCAGTGCTGCCGGTCGACCGGTCCGGTCGACCGTCAATGGTCAAGAATCCGACTGTTGGAGCCTCCGGTCGACCGTCCGGGTCGACCGAGCAACTGGAGGAGAGTTGAACTCTCTGTCGGTCGACCCGTGCGGTCGGCCGAGATTTCCAGAGAGCAGAGCTCTCTGGAGCGGTCGACCGGCACGGTCGGCCGTCCTCCAGTGCACAAAGGCATGCACGTCTGTGCACGTCGGTCGACCGGGCCGGTCGACCGACTTCAGGATTCGTCGACTATAAAAGGTTGTAAGTCGACTTATCCGAAGCCTGAAACAGTTTTTTGGGATTCAAAGGTTAGTCTTTTTGGCTCTAATAAAATCCCATAAAATACATAAAAATCTACAAAAATAGTTTTACCAATATACTTTGAAATACAAACATGCTTGCACAAAATCAAGGCATGTTATAAAAGATTGGACTATTTTTGTAAGTTGAAAATATTTGGCTCATGATAAAAACTGTATTTTTCAAAACATGTTTTCTAAACTTTGTTTTTCCAAAACATCTTCAAAATACAAAAACAAGATATTATAGTTCATTTTAAGGCATAGTGTGTATGGATATGATCCACTACACAATCAAGATGAAATATCTATGTTTTCGGTATTAAGCATAAAACTTGATTTTGGTTGAAGGATAAGTATATGAGAAACACCAAAATGAACAAAACACTTGAAATCTTTACTTGAATACATGTTTGGTTTTTGGTTAAAATTCTTTTCTAAAACAAACTAAATCAAGAGTGTATGTGTGTGTGTGATTGGTAGTGAAAAGTGCATTTTATCATCATATTTACCATCACATTTTCATATTTATTCATTTAATTCTGCACATTTATTAATAATTTGTAATTTATTGTGTGCAGGCCTCGAATTATTATTTTAATAATAAATAAAGCTTAAAGAGCCCAAAAGCCCAGATCCAAGCCCATATTTGAAGCCCAAGAGTCAAAGTGCAAATATACAAGGGCTAAAGTTGCAATTATTGAAGATGAGGGAAGGATAGAATTCTACCCAACCCTAAACTCTTGCAGGATGAGCATAAAAGCCAAAGATGAGAAGGAAATTCGTTTAAAAGAGATTGGGAGAATACAAAATCTAGATAACTTGATTTCCAAGTTATATCCATATCCCAATATGAAGAGCCAGGATCATACTTCTAGAAGCAGGCGCCCACATGGACGGACCAGGTGAGGCCACGCGCCAAAGCGCGTGGCCAGATTCCACAAAAATGCCGTAAATCCGTGGCAAATCCGTGGCACTTTGATCTCATCTGGATATCAGATTTCGTGGGCTACTTCATCCGAGACTCTACTTCCTTCTGCACCTATAAATACCCCCTGCAGTGCAATGTACAGAGTCGTCCAGAGGCGAGCCAAGGGCCAAAAGCTAGGGTTTTAGGTTTTAGGTTAGATTTTCTTTCCTCTGTAAATTTCTATTTTCTTTTTGTAAAAACTGAGAGGAGATGATGTATTCATGGAGGAAGGGATCTACTTGTACTGATGGTGACAGTCGGTGTAAGTTCTATTTTTCCACCATTGTTTAATAATCAAATCGAGGTTTGCTTTTATTTTTGTATTGTTTTCTTCTTATTTAATCTTGTGTATCTCAGTATTTACTTCCTTCTATTTGTTCTCTAATATCTTGCCCACCATGAGATCCAACTGCTTCGAGAATACCTAGCCGAAGAAGGAACCTTGACGGCCCATGGCGATGAACAGGTCTTCATAGCTTGTTTTTCATTTCGTAGAGTAGATTAAGAAGGCGGACGATCCCATAAGCCGTGCTTGTACGCCTTCCAAGAAAAGGTAAATCATCGCAACGGTTCAAACGGTAAGCAGACTAAAGAGGTAAGTTTCTTTTCTTTTCTTTTCTTTTTGTAGATTAAATCCCAACTTCTCCATATTCTTTTCTACCACCCATTGTAAATACCACTTCCTTTCTAACTATTTAATAATAAAAAGATAATTTTTAGAGATAACTTTCTTAACGCTTCCATCGCAGTCCGTCCTTGAGGATCACGACCCGCATAGCCCTGCTACCGCGGATTAGAACTGAGACTTGCACATCATATTCTAAAATACTATATTTTTGTGTGCAGGAAAATTCAGTCAACAAATTGGCGCCGTTGCCGGGGAGGGACGGTAAGTTTATCTCTAAAACAAAAATTTAATTTTTAACTAATTCTTTATTCTTTTCTGTTTGCAGGTTTGGAGAACAGGAAACAGAAACATAGCAGCAGCAGTGGACATATTGCTATTCTGTGCCTCTGCCCTCGAAGGCAGAGCACCAGAACCCACTGTTTTGCCGCGGATCCGCGGCCAGAGCCGCGGAAACGCGGCAACAGTGGTGAATTACTGATCCAATTTTTTGCAGGGTGCTTCAAGTTAAAAATTCTGCTTTCTGCTCTGTTCTGATTTGTTCTGTGATATACCTGTAAATTGCTAATAATTCAACAGTAAATTATTGGTTGTTAAAAAAAAAAATTTTGATTAGACGTTTGCATATTAGGCACGTGTCTTTTCAATTATTTTTATTTACTGTTGAAGAGTGCTGGAGACGCAAGGTACGTACGCATTGCATGTAGAATAGGATTCATCTCTTGGTTGATCTTCTGCTTTGAGTGATTCTTATCTATTTATCTTGTACACTTGCACTAATTCATCTTAAGGGCATAACCTATAAATAAGATAAGGTGGGGATTTCATCACCCTTCCTTAGCCCAAAAATCATATCCCGAGCACTCACTAACCCAAACCTAACATAAAAATTAGTAGACGTTGGCCCTAGGGACATCTCGGACTCAATAGGAGATTATCCTAAGGGGGAACTGTGCTGGAAGTTGACTCTTGCCAAATCAGTGTCTAGGAAGGGGATTGAGGGCCGAAAGCCCGAAGTGTGGTGGTTATTTAATTAAGGAACGTCTTTGACGGAAAACCTCCCACCATTCTTGCCCTGACCTGGCTGATTAACTTGTGGTCAAAGTCTGCACCCTACCTCCCATGGACAGTCTAACCAGTTAGGAGTCGTCTAGGTCTAGGTCTACCCTAACTTAGGTTAGAAATTTTTCTTTTTTTTGTTTGTTTTTTTTTCTTTTGTTTGCTTTGTGTGATATGGCCTATAACAATAATTTTTTCAATTTTAATGAGGATCCATATTATACACCAACCTCTTTTTCGGATATTACCAACCCGGCATATCATAACTCTAACCAACCTAGTGTGCCAGATTGGCCTTATCCGAATCATTACATGCCCCAGTCCCAATACTATGAACAAGATTGGAATAATCATCACTATTCTTCACAGAGTCAATGGGAATTCAACACCCTGAGCCATATGGTCAACCACCTGTTCAACCATTATCTTCATATACGTCTTTTCCCACATCACCAAGGTTTCAGTCCTCCATTGATCTATTCGATGGGTTAGAAGAAAAAGTGGATAGGTTGCAAGATACGATGAATGATCAAATTTCTAGACTTTCAAACATTCTTGAGCATCTTGATAGGAACCAAGAATCATTTTGTTTAGAAGACCTTGATCAAAATTCAATTTCATCACATCAATATGAACTTGCTCAATCCCAATCCTTGGACAAATTGGCTAGTTTTAATTTCAATGAGATTGAATTAGATTATGAATGTGAACCCGATCCCCAACTTTGCGATTCAGTTTCCATCTTCGAATCTATGTTGACTCCAGTATCCTTACCCAATTTGGACCAATTTTCTGAGCCAACATTTATTCCCATACCCATAGATCATGAAATTGAATCACCCATTTTTGATGATCATATTGAACTTGACCAATTGTGCAATTTTGAAAGTCCCATGAAAAAATTGGCAAGTTCCCATTTTTATGAGATTGAAACTAATGAGATATGTGACCTAGATTCCCAAATCTATGATCAAGTTCAAATTCCCGAATCATTATTGACTCCTGTTTTGTTACCCGACTTAGGTAATATTTTAGAGTCAGTTTTGATTCCCACACCTATCATTCCTGAACTTGAATCACCAACATTGAGTCACATTCCATTGTGGAAAATGATTGTAGACTTGAGTTTCAATTTCTTGACTTGGACCCACTTCTTGATCCTAGCCCGACTCCTGAACCTTTACGTGATTTGAGTTTCTTTCCTGAGTCGGTATTAGATCCTGAACCTATCATTCTTGAGTCCAAGTCAACCATTTTATCAAGTCACATTCTTTTGTTGGACATAGGTATAGACCATGACTCTGTGATGATTTTTCAGGACTGGTCATGTAAAGGGAGTAAGTTTCACGAGAGGATCTTCCATGATCCTATTCATTCTGGGGACTGTAAATATGTAAATAAAAAAGAGGTCAATAAAGGTAGGTCCCGTGAACTACCACGTTATCTTGTTTGGGCCGCATTTCGTGGACCAATTAGACCACCTCCGGAACCACCACCCTAAGGTAACTTCCGCCTTCCCTTGTTCTGTTTCATGCATACATGCATACATTAATACATTGAGGACAATGCATGAGATAAGTGTGGGGGTGGGCTTTACTAACATACTAACATAGGTAGAAACTAACAAAAAATTTGCTAAAAAAAAAAAATCTAAAAAAATATTTTTTTTAAAAAAAAATGTTATAAAAAGGAAATATTTTGACTTATTTTTTGAAAGAAATCTAAGTTAGTTTTAAGGATTAGGAAAATCATGATTAGGATTTCTAAAAACTTGGTCAAAATAAATAAATTGTTTAATTTTTAGGTATAGGAGAAGAAATTGAATAATTAATTAGTCTTGATTTTTACCTTAATGAAGTATGCATACCAAATGCATATCTAGGATTCTAAGATAAAGACCTTGTGCCTCATATAAAAAAAAAAAAAAAAAATTTACCAATTAAGCTGGATACATGTGCCTCAAGAAGCATAAGTATTCACGCCTAAAGGTGAGTTCTAAATAAAAATAAAGTCCTTAGTTTTGTGGCCTAGTTCATTCGAATTTGAGTCCGCGGGGTGTTTTCTCACCTGGTGCCCTAAAGCCGACCGGTTTGGG
Source organism: Agave tequilana (assembly GCA_038442645.1). NCBI lineage: Eukaryota > Viridiplantae > Streptophyta > Magnoliopsida > Asparagales > Asparagaceae > Agave > Agave tequilana. The sequence goes on from JAVJIF010023696.1 coordinate 17,525, forward strand.
AGCCACCGACTTTAAGTTCGCTACATGGGTGGATTAGAAAGCCTAAGAAAACTGAGAAATATTATACATGTATTAACACATCTATTAGTCAATTAGTTAGGTATGAGGGCCTCAAGAAGCCTTGATACTTATACGAAAGAAAATTAGATGAGTTATACATGCCAAAAAAAAAAATTATATTAACACATCTAATAGTCAATTAGTTAGGTATGAGGGCCTCAAGAAGCCTTGATACTTACACGAAAGAAAATTAGATGATGTTATAAAAATAATAAAGAGGCATGAGAGTCCAAGTTAAGGAATTGCTAGTAAAAATTCATAAGGATGCATATGATTTTTGGTAACGAAAAAGACTATATTAGAAATTCAATTTTAATCCTTACCTAAAATGAATAACAATTGACTTTATAAAGACTAAGTTTAAAGAATGAATAAAAATGATAATCCTAAAACTTATAGACTACTTAGTCTCTTCAATAATAATTCAAATATTTTCCTTTTTTATGGATTTTGTGGGTGTAATCCGCTGAAAACCCTCACGAGACAACACTCGTCCTTTAGGGTAACCTAGGGGTTTAACGGCTTGTTGCACGTGCTAAGTGCAACCGTGATTCTTACGAAAGTGAGTTAGGTTAGATTAACTTTTCATTTCTTTTTCTTTTTCTTTGTTTTTACTCGAGGACGAGCAAAAAGATAAGTGTGGGGGTGTGATGGTAGTGAAAAGTGCATTTTTATCATCATATTTACCATCACATTTTCATATTTATTCATTTAATTCTGCACATTTATTAATAATTTGTAATTTATTGTGTGCAGGCCTCGAATTATTATTTTAATAATAAATAAAGCTTAAAGAGCCCAAAAGCCCAGATCCAAGCCCATATTTGAAGCCCAAGAGTCAAAGTGCAAATATACAAGGGTTAGAGTTGCAATTATTGAAGATAAGGGAAGGATAGAATTCTACCCAACCCTAAACTCTTGCAGGATGAGCATAAAAGCCAAAGATGAGAAGGAAATTCGTTTAAAAGAGATTGGGAGAATACAAAATCTAGATAACTTGATTTTCAAGTTATATCCATATCCCAATATGAAGAGCCAGGATCATACTTCTAGAAGCAGGCGCCCACATGGACGGACCAGGTGAGGCCACGCGCCAAAGCGCGTGGCCAGATTCCACAAAAATGCCGCAAATCCGCGGCAAATCCGCGGCACTTTGATCTCATCTGGATACCAGATTTCGTGGGCTACTTCATCCGGGACTCTACTTCCTTCTGCACCTATAAATACCCCCTGCAGTGCAATGTACAGAGTCGTCCAGAGGCGAGCCAAGGGCCAAAAGCTAGGGTTTTAGGTTTTAGGTTAGATTTTCTTTCCTCTATAAATTTCTATTTTCTTTTTGTAAAAACTGAGAGGAGATGATGTATTCATGGAGGAAGGGATCTACTTGTACTGATGGTGACAGTCGGTGTAAGTTCTATTTTTCCACCATTGTTTAATAATCAAATCGAGGTTTGCTTTTATTTTTATATTGTTTTCTTCTTATTTAATCTTGTGTATCTCAGTATTTACTTCCTTCTATTTGTTCTCTAATGTCTTGCCCACCATGAGATCCAACTGCTTCGAGAATACCTAGCCGAAGAAGGAACCTTGACGGCCCATGGCGATGAACAGGTCTTCATAGCTTGTTTTTCATTTCGTAGAGTAGATTAAGAAGGCGGACGATCCCATAAGCCGTGCTTGTACGCCTTCCAAGAAAAGGTAAATCATCGCAACGGTTCAAACGGTAAGCAGACTAAAGAGGTAAGTTTCTTTTCTTTTCTTTTCTTTTTGTAGATTAAATCCCAACTTCTCCATATTCTTTTCTACCACCCATTGTAAATACCACTTCCTTTCTAACTATTTAATAATAAAAAGATAATTTTTAGAGATAACTTTCTTAACGCTTCCATCGCAGTCCCTCCTTGAGGATCACGACCCGCATAGCCCTGCTACCGCGGATTAGAACTGAGACTTGCACATTATATTCTAAAATACTATATTTTTGTGTGCAGGAAAATTCAGTCAACAGTGTGTATAAGTACTTGAGCAATCCACCACTATTCTATCCTTTACATTTTTAACTAAAACAAAAATAAAATCTTATACCTAGACACAAGTCTTCATCTTCTTGAAGTCTTCACTTGAAGGCTTCTCATCTTCTTGACTTGGTCCAAGCTTGATCCAAAAGCTCCTTGGATCACACCGTGCTAGCTCCAAATCTTGACATTTTGTCCTTTGTTAAGCTATGCACCTACTAAGATCTTGATAATGAATCTGTCACTAATTGAACACAAGATCATTAGTAAACATAACTACATGAGTTGATCATCATCAAAACTAGGGTGATGGGCCTTTGGGCCAACAATCTCCCCCTTTTTGATGATGACAAAACTCATGGAGTTATATATGCATGGATTAAAGTAAATCTTCAAAGAAGCTCCCCCTTAACTCATGCATCACAAGAAATAATAAATGTATGCAATGAAGCTCATAAACATGTATGCAAATATGGAGATAAAACATGCAACAAGCATAAATCAAAATCTTTTTCTCCTATTTGCAAAACAAAACATATATGCATTAAACATAAAATCTTTTAATAAAAACATGCATATATAGCAAATACCTCTCCCCCTTTTTGTCAATCATCAACAAAGGGTTTAAGGTAAAATAAAGTCAAACAAATCTTTCTCCCCCTTTTTATCATAAACAAAGAGATCAAGAAGGGGTCAAATCAAACATATCAACAAAATGTTTTTTTTTGTTAATTTTTCTTAAACAAAAATTTTTAAAGGTATCAGAGCTTTTGTAAAACAAACAAATTTTAAGATACCAAATTGAAAATAATCATTTTTGTAAAATATATTGATACCAATTGACATTTAACAAATATGAAGTTGAAGCATTTTGATATCAATGAAAAACATAAAAAATTTTATTTTTTATCATAAACTTTGTGCTTTAACAAAAATGTGAACCAATTGAAAGTTAAGCACATGAAAATCATATATATATGTATGAAATGAGTATACCAAGTGAAATTGATGCATACATATATAAGAAACAAAATATGAGTATATACAAAATAAGCTCATATTGATACCAATTGAAACGATTCAAAGATACCAATAAACATAACAATAAGTTCAAGTGTATAACTCATAACTTATCACCCTTCATATGTTCAAGATTAAAATGATTTTCACTATAAAGCACACTTGAGCATAATCGCCCATCCATCCTCCCATAGATGGTAGGGGTTTTCAAAAATAGCTTTGAAAATATTTTAGCATTGAAAATCACTACCAAATGAAGAACAAGTAACTAGTTAAAATAATTTTGATAAACTAGTTAAGAATCCTTCAAGTAAAGAATAAAGTAAAAATATTTCTCATGAAACACAAGTAAATCACATGGCACTAAAACACTCTAATATCCATAAAGTCCATAAAATTTTCAAAAGAGGTGAGTGCACTAGTGTTATGTGGAACATAGTATCATGAAAATGTCAATAAAGCTCAATATTCCTTTAAATCATAAATTTTAAAACAAGAAAATCATCACAAATTTTTTTCATTCATTTTTTTTTAAAATAATATTTCAAGGTATATGTATGTTTTGACAACACAATAAGTATACACACATATCCCTTAAACACAGTTGAGTTCATATAAGTAGATTTGCATTAAAGGCAAATGACTCAAGAGGTATACATGTATATCTTAAGGTTTGGCAAAATACACATATACATGAAATGAAAAACACATGATCATAAATCAAATCCAAAAAGTGGGAATACAAGTTTAAAAATGTACGTATCATCAAAACTAAGCAACACAAGCACATTTCATGGGTTCAAATAAGCATTCAAGCACAAATATAACTAGATTTATTTGTGGCCCACAATATGTTCAAGTATAAATCCTAGTGTTGATAAAACTAACATATAAACTAATATTCAATACATGAAGCATCAAATCTTGAGAAAACTAGAATCATGTGTCAATCTCAAAAACTATTTGAAGAATAACTAACTAGTATAAATTGTTTTTGAAAAACTAGTTAAAAATCTTTCAAATATATCAAATCTTATGTTTTTCATAAACATAACTAGATACACAAAAATTTAAGCACTCATGATCTATAAGGCTCAAAATATTTTTAATAAAAGTGTGAGTGTTAAATGATCATGTAAATAGCATTTTTATGAAAAGAGTCAATGAAGCTCAAAAAGATCATAATTCACATTTTTAACAAAAACACGAAAAATCATTTTTCATCAAAACACTAATCTTCATGGTATATGTATGATTAATCCAATCCTAACAATATACATACATATCCCAAACATAAAAGAGTCTATTAATAATGTTTGCATGAAGGCAAGAGACTCACGGGTATACATGTATATTTATTAGATTTGAATTAAAAATATATATACATGAAGTAAGCATAAAAATAGGCAAAAACATGTATAAATGAGAATCATCAAAACTAGTCTATACATATGCATATAGTGGATACAAATGAGCATGAAGTTCAAATATATATGAGTCAATTGTAGTTCACTATTCATATATGTATAAATGCAAGTTTGACACATTCTACATCTAAGCATGTAAATACCACATGAAGCACAAAAATACATAAAACATGAACATGCGCAAAATAATATGAATGAACAAGCATGAACATGAATAAAAGGGAGTTTAGAGTTTGTTACCAACTCCAAAGCTCTAATCATGGTGGCCTTTCCACCAAAACTCCTTGATAGCGATGCATCCAAATGTATGTCCATCAAGTCCATTGCATCCACTACCAAGGCACCAATCCTCTCACGTCTTGTGAGAGCCCTCACCTATATCAAAAGTAAAAGGTGGGGGTTTTAGTACCCATATTTTCTTGGGTCCTTTGGGGTTAGACTTGTAAGGAACCCAAAATCTTTTATAATTAGCAAAATTTAGAGAATTAATATTATCATAACAAAACTTTGCTAAATGGCCTTTGCGGCCACAATGTGTACATATGTACACCTTAGTATGCTTATGAGTGGGAGTATGATCATGGTGTGCAACATAAGCATGTGAATGTGCATGAACATGTGGAACTTGTTTCTTTTGAAACAAGGATTCCAATCTAGTATGATTGAATGCACAAGAGTTCAAAGTTGAACTCAAATTATTCATTTTATTTTTCAAAATATTAATCTCACTAGTGATGGCATGTAAAGCATGGTGAGATATATGATCATTTTTCTTTTTCTTTTCGAAACAAAATCTTTTTCTTTTTCACAAATTTTTCTTTTCAAAGATTTATTTTCTTGAAAAACGACTTCTTTTTATTTTTCCACCAAATCAACTTTATTTTTCAAAATAGTGTTTCCTTCACATAAATCATTCAATTTTGCAAGCAAGGAAACATTTTCATTTTTCAAATCTTTATTTTCTTTTTCTAAGCATGCCATTTTATTTTCTAATGAATCTTTTTCATTAAGCATGGCATCAAAATCCTTTTTCAAATATTTGTTATCTTTTTCTAAACATGTAATGTTAGATTTAAATGAATCTTGTTCTATATGCATGCAAGCAATGTTCTTTTTCAAATTTTTATTTTCCTTTTTAATCATGTCATATTTCTCAAGAATTGTTTGGCAAAATGAAGTGAGCTCATCATATGACATGTCCTCATCATCGGATTCGGAAGTTACCTCAAGGGTGTTATCCCCTTGGACCATATAGCACTTGTTGGAGGTGTCGCTTCCAACATCTGAATCGCTCCCCGCATAGTATAGATCCTTTTCGCCAAGGGAGGTGAGGGTGTTCCAAACTACAAAAGCCGAATCAACATTAGAAACCCTAGATAAATAATCATCATTTAGGGTTAATTTAAGAGCATGAAGGGCTTTTGCATTAGCCTCAAAATTCTTACCATCTAAACAATATGCATTATTAGTAGTGGCAAGATATACATGAAAACCTAGGGCTTTGAGGTACAAGGACATCTTCACCTTCCATATATGGATGTTAACTATGTCAAACATGGGTGGTGACATGAAGTCCATGGTGTGTGTACAAAAATATTGTGATTAGCCTAAAAATGAGGATCTTTTACTCTAGGTTGTTAGAGCCAAATCAGAGTACCAAGCTCTGATACCAATTGTAGGTTCACCTAGAGGGGGGTGAATAGGTGATGGCTAATCTAATGGTCACTTAATGCCAAAATGATGCAAATAATGTGGAAGCTAAAAACAATTATGACCAAATTAAAACTTTTACACTAAACACTATGTATAACACAAGAGTGTTGCTGAATTCCCCGTGAAAGGCTCTGGACAAACTCCTCTAGATTCCCCTTAAATGGGTTGAGGTGCCGCGTTGACTCCCTTGGTTGAATACAAGTGTTAGCAACAATCCCACGCAAATATTCAATTAAGCACAATGAATATATCAAGCATATAACGATAGAAAATAAAGCATGCAAGATATCAAAGAGACAAAGAGAGAGAGAGAGAGTGAGCAATCGCAAACACAAGGGTATGTTTTGAGGTTCGAGCACACTTGCTCTACATCCCCGCCTTCGACACACGAAGGATTTCCACTATGCAAGATCCCACTCGATCTCTCCTCGATGCCGCAACACCTAGAATCCCTCGGACTCCCTAGTCCCGTACACACGCAAGCCCCAAAAGCTTGCCGAGGCCGCACCTCGAACCAAAGAGTTCACAACCGAACTCCAAACCACCACAAGCACACTGCCCGTCTCCTCAAAGTACAAGAATGAAATCTTGGTGATCCAACACTTGATTACCTAATAAAAAGCTCTCACACACAATCCTATGAATAGATTAGACAATGGATAGCTCAAGTGATTATGAGAAAGTAAGGATGAAAGCTATGGTGAAAACTCAAGAAATTCACTTTAACACACTCTAAATAAAATCTTCCCTTTAGATAGGAAATATTTGCTCACTATTTTGTGGAGAAAACTCTTCTGAAAGTATGGGAAAAACTGGCTCTAAGAGTCTCTAAAATCTTTTCTTAAAACAATGACCAAACCCCCAAATTTATAGGCCAGAAAAATATAGCCGTTGGGGTCTGTCAGTGCTGCCGGTCAACCGGTCCGGTCGACCGCCAACGGTCAAGAATCCGACCGTTGGAGCCTCCGGTCGACCGTCCGGGTCGACCGAGCAACTGGAGGAGAGTTGAACTCTCTGTCGGTCGACCCGTGCGGTCGGCCGAGATTTCCAGATAGCAGAGCTCTCTGGAGCGGTCGACCGGCACGGTCGGCCGTCCTCCAGTGCACAAAGGCGTGCACGTCTGTGCACGTCGGTCGACCGGGCCGGTCGACCGACTTCAGGATTAGTCGACTATAAAAGGTTGTAAGTCGACTTATCCGAAGCCTGAAACAGTTTTCTGGGATTCAAAGGTTAGTCTTTTTGGCTCTAATAAAATCCCATAAAATACATAAAAATCTACAAAAATAGTTTTACCAATATACTTTGAAATACAAACATGCTTGCACAAAATCAAGGCATGTTATAAAGATTGGACTATTTTTGTAAGTTGAAAATATTTGGCTCATGATAAAAACTGTATTTTCCAAAAACATGTTTTCTAAATTTTGTTTTTCCAAAATATCTTCAAAATACAAAACAAGATATTATAGTTCATTTTAAGGCATAGTGTGTATGGATATGATCCACTACACAATCAAGATGAAATATCTATGTTTTTGGTATTAAGCATAAAACTTGGTTTTGGTTGAAGGATAAGTATATGAGAAACACCAAAAATGAACAAAACACTTGAAATCTTCACTTGAATACATGTTTGATTTTTGGTTAAAATTCTTTTCTAAAATAAACTAAATCAAGAGTGTGTGTGTGTATATGTACTTGAGCAATCCACCACTATTCTATCCTTTACATTTTTAACTAAAACAAAAATAAAATCTATACCTAGACACAAGTCTTCATCTTCTTGAAGTCTTCACTTGAAGGCTTCTCATCTTCTTGACTTGGTCCAAGCTTGATCCAAAAGCTCCTTGGATCACACCGTGCTAGCTCCAAATCTTGACATTTTGTCCTTTGTTAAGCTATGCACCTACTAAGATCTTGATAATGAATCTGTCACTAATTGAACACAAGATCATTAGTAAACATAACTACATAAGTTGATCATCATCAAAACTAGGGTGATGGGCCTTTGGGCCAACAAAAAATTGAGGATATGCAAGTTTATATAAGTAAAGCATATTATCACAAAATAAACTAGCAAACCTTAAGCATGTATATAGCAAAAAAAAAAAAAATCTTAAGTGGAGAAGTTACCAAATCACGGCAATCTCCAAAATAGGTTTCTCTTTGATAGCGATGCAAGTGTCGATTTGTTCGTTAAGTTTTGATGCATCCACCACCCGGGCACCATCTCCCCCTAAGTCTTGGAGGAGGACGACGCACCTGTATCAATTAAGTTTGGCGTGTTCTTTGTACCCAAATCTTTTTGGGTCCTATGGGGTTAGTATTTTCACGAACCCAAACATTTTTTTTTGTCATGTTTAATTTAGCATAACAAAATTTTGTCAAATGGCCTTTGTAGCCACAATGTGCACATGTATATTTTTTCCATACATAAATGCATGCATGTGTGTGAGCATGTTTTTGTGAGTGTGCATGTGTGTTTGATGCATGGAGAGTGTGTTTCCTTTGGTTTTTTCCCTTAGGAAACATAGATGCAAACTTACTCATGTCAAATACATACTTTTTCAAAGTTGTATCTAAAACATCAATGTGTTTTTGAATGTCCAAAAATTCATTTTTATTACAAGAAATAATTGGGCTTTTGCCCTTATAGGTAGTTTTATATTTTTCAAAATCTATTTTCATTTTCTCAAAAGATTTTGACAAATCATTTTTTTCATTCAAAACAATCTCAAATTTATTCTTTAATAAATCATTTTTCTTTTTCAACTTTTTATTTTGAGTAAGGGAAATTTCATATCTATTTTGTAATTCTTCAAAATATTGAGCTAATTCATCCATAGTCAAATCCGCATCTTCTAAAGAGTTTTCTAGGTTTACCTCGGAAGCTTCATCACCATATGCCATGAAGCACATGTGTGCGGTGTCGATTTCCTCTTCGGATTCTGTCTCCGAGTCATCCCACGTGGCCACCATCGCCTTCTTCTTCTTTTAAAAGTTCTTAGAGTTGTAGCTTGTAAAGATGGGCAATCCGCAATTAGATTTCCCGTCTTTTTGCAATGGAAGCATGGACCCGTTTCTTCCCTTTTCTTGTCAAGTCTTCCTTGAGGTCTTCCTCTTCAGAAGTTGCTTTGTCTACCTTTCTTGTAGAACATCTTGCCCACTTTTCTAATGAACATGGCAAAGTCCTCATTATAGTCTTCCGATGATTCTTCTTCAATATAAAAGGATGGAGTCGCCTTGAAAGCTATTTCTTTCTTCTTTAGCCTTCCTTTTTTCTCTCACCTTCATCTCCATCTCAGGGTTTTGAGATTACCGATGAGGCCGGAGAAGTCCATCTCCTCCCTATCGTTGAGCTCTTTGAGTGTGGTTGCCTTGACTCCCTAAGATTGGGGAAGAGCTCTAATGACCTTCTGGATCTTTTGGTCATTGTCAATTTTGTCACCTAAGAGGATAAAGCATTAATAATCTTGGTGAAACGAGTGAGCATTTTATCTATACTTTCATTTTCAAGCATGTAAAAATTCTCATATTGAGAACGGAGCAAGTCAATTTTGGATTTCGCTTCATGAGTAACAATAAGGACATTCTAAACTTCATAAGCAGATTTACAATCAATCACAGGAGAAAGATCATCTTCATTTAATGCTTGTGTAAGTGCATATTGGGCTCTAGCATTGGCCTCATAGTCCTTAGCGGTTGCTTCAGACTATGTACTCTCATCATCATGAGGTTCAACAAATTCTTTGGTAATGGATTTTGCAACTCTAACTCCTAAGGACTTTAGGAATAGGTTCATCTTGACCTTCCAAATGAAAAGTTCAACCCATCAAATTTGGGTGGGGATTTGATGCTAGAGAAGTCAAGTGATGTCATGAAAACAAGTTTAGTGCACAAACAAATAAAAATGCAACAAATAAATATAGCCAAATAAAGAGGATCTCCCTAAGGTGGTTAAACCAAAAGTTAGGGTTAGCTCTGATACCAATTGAAAATCACCTAGAGAGGGGGGTGAATAGGTGATGGCATTACTTAATGGCAAATAATGCGAAATTAAAACAAATTAGCAATAAACACAAATAATTAGATAGATCTTGCAATAGAGTAAGCAATATAAGTGCAAGTAAAGTAAGAGAGTAGAGTTTAGAGAGATTGTGGACAATCGCAAACACAAGAATATATTTCGAGGTTCAAGCCACCGCTCTATGTCCCCGCCTTCAATACAATGAAGGATTTCCACTATGAGTGATCCGACCGGATCGTCAATCAATTACAAGTTCTCACTAGAACTCTTCGGACACACTTGTCCTCTCTCACGATGCCGTAACACCAACTTGGAGCTCACTACCTCGCTCGAGGCCGCAACCTCTACAACTTCTCAATCGGAGAAAACGGTGATCAACACTTGACCACAAAGGTAGCTCACAAGCACAACCCTATAACCAAGATGAGGAAATGAAACCATTGGGATTGTATAGTGCTAAATATCAAGTAGAGAAATAGAGGAAATGGCTCAAGCTAAAAATACTAAAACTTTGAAAATAGTTGGCTCAAGAAAATTCTTTTTGCAAAGAGGCTAAACTTTGAAAAACTTGATATGAGGCTTGTAAATCTTGTTCTTGAGTTGTTTCATACTCCCCCTATTTATAGGGGATGAAAATGAGATTAGAAAACCCAATAGATCCATTGGGAGAAGACCCAACAAAAGACAAAACAGAATCTGCCCGTTGGGAGCCAACTCAGCAGATTTCTCTACTGTCGGTCGACCGAGCGGTTAACCGCCAACGGTCGGATTTTCGACCGTTGGGAAAGCGGTCGACCGGACGGTCGACCGTGGATCCCAAACAGAGAGTTAAAACTCTCTGTCGGTCGACCGGCCCAATCGACCGGAAAAACAGAGAGCACTGCTCTTGCTTCTGGTTGACCGGTCGGTCGACCGAAGTGCACTCGTGCACCTTGGTGCATGTCAGTCGACCGCCCGGTCGACCGACAGAGCAGTTCAGCTCTGCTAGCGGTCGACCGGCTGAGGACCAAAAATAGGATTTTGAATATGTTTTGAAGTGAAATTTTTTTCAATAAAATTTCTTTTAATATGTAGATACAAAATAGAGTTCTAGGTCTTTGAGCAAGTAGAGTGTGATCATAGATCAACACCAAATAATTTAGAACTATATTTTGGTAAAAATCTTTTCTAAAAATAAAAACTGATTTTTCCAAAACTTATTTTTCCAAAATCTGATTTTCCGAAACTTGGTTTTTCTGAAACTCGGTAAGAAACCACGTAACAATATTTTGTATGAAAACACTAAAGGGTTTTGAAATGTGTGTGTGTGACAATCCCAAAGCTATCAACTTCTTTCATCTTGGTTTTGACAAATATCTATAAATTCTAACTAAAATGGAAAAGGGTAAAGATACAAATCTTGATACAGTCTTCTTGATATGCTTGATCCTTGAGCTTTTCTAGTATGTTAGGCTCTGCGATCTAAATCTTTTTGGCTTCCAAATGTGTGAGTCTTGTGTTGGAGCCGAAATGCAACATAAGATTTTTCCTGAAACTTAATTAAAACCCTTTTATTAATACCAACTACATATGGTTTGTTATCATCAAAACTAAGGGCAAATGGCCTTTGGGCCAACAGTATGTATGTCCTCCTATGTGGCCACACGATTAGTCGTTTGGTTTGCTCCCCAATGGGCACCGGTTAGAAACCCATAGGGTGCGACATATGCCTCGCGTGTGTAGGCACGTGATTACACTATTATGTAGTTGGAAGTTTTCTTGGGCAAGGGATGCAGAACCTGTGGCATTAGTCTGAAGGGAGTAGCACCCTCGGAGACACCAATATTATACTAGCCTCATGGGCGGGGTGGTGTCAGGCCTCCAAGGTGCCCTTAGGGATCCTGGACGAATTCCAAAAAAAAAATACATGTATATACATGTGTGTATATCGAGATTATGGTGAAAATTGTGTTACTTGTGAGGGGATTGAAATAATGTATCGATGTCGGTAAAAGAATAATCTTGAATCTATTATCAAGTCGTTCATGAACCAAAAGATTGGGAAGTAGAATTGAATAAATCAACAAACCTAAATGAGAAAGTGTGGTATCAAAACATGGTATTGATGATCTATATACGTATATAAAACAAGTATGGGTGTGGATTATGGAAACTAAACCAATAAACCGAAAAATGTGAACTTGACTATTGTTGGTATTGATGTGGTAATTGATGTGTTATGTGGATAAACATATGTTGCTACGATATACATATGTGCATATATAGACGTGTATATCTATGTGCGTGTGTGTAGAGAGAGAGGATAGACTTGTGTCATTCCGGAAAGATTCGAGCCTGAATCCTTCCACTCAAATATAACCCTCCGACATTTGAATACAAGATCTACTCCGTTGAAGTTGATATATATTATTTCAAGTATTTATAAACCAAAAATTAGTGTTTTGAATACTATTTGCCCATGCATCAAGAAGGGAAAAAACGGACGGGCCAAATAGTAAGTTGGTTAGTTTAAAGGTGTAGAACATTTGAAACATAACAAAAATTAGTTTGTAGGGGTTTTAAATGTTTAGATCATGATCAAATGGATGGATCGAGAATTTGTATGTCTAAAAACTTAGATCTAAACAACTTTCTATTTCAGCCGTCCATTTTGACCACTTGATGGATAGGCAAAAAGTATTCAAAATATTTAATTTTTGGTTTATAAATACTTGAAATAATATAGATCAACTTCAATAGAGTGGATCTTATATTCAAATGTCGGAGAGTTGTATTTGAGTGAAAAAGGTTTGCGCTCGAATCCTTTTGGAATGACACAAGTCTCTCTCTCTCTCTCTCTCTCTCTCTCTCTATATATATATATATATATATATATATATATTGGAGGAAGGTGGTGGGGGAAGGAGAAGGGGAGGAAAATGTGCATACCTAAATTGCATGTTATATATGTTGTTTTAGTATGATATACGTGTATAAATATAATGATATGAAAAGTACTTTATCATGTGTTCAGTAAGAAAAAAAATACTGGAATGACCATTTGATATGTCGTGAGTTTCTACGTGCATTATATTGAGATAAATATATGTAATACCTACATCCGGTTGAATACAAGATATTATAACAAGAGACTAAAAGAATAAATAGCAGAGTGAATTGGACCATCCCTATTGACAAATAGAATCACTGAAATATCTATTCTGCTTGCTTTATCTTTTTTATATCATCGAGCTCATATTTATCTCGTCCAGTGCATGTTCACTTTTATTATCATGTGCACAAATCATACTTTATATTATTATATGTATACTACTCTATAGATTTCTTATTTACTTTATTCACTAGGTTTTTGAGCCACCCTTTTACATTAGCAACATTTTCAGGTCGCGATTAGGGCAAAGGTCCGACTTAAAGCTACATGGATGGTCGTTTCTGTAGGAATTACATGGAGAATCCAATCTTGTGGAATTTACTTATGCTTTGTCATCTATGATTAGTCTCATTCTTGTATATATAAACACCATACTTGATATGTTTGCTATGTGTTATGTGTTAGACTTGTGCGCTAAATAGTTTTATCTTTGTATATGTATGAAGATATATCAATAGTTGTCGGTGTTATTTTGAGTTTGGTGATGGAGATGATAATTGTGATTGTATTGAGGATGCCGTTAGGGGTACTGTCAAGCTTATATATATTATGATTATCGATAGCTAAAACTATGATCTCAAGAATGTGATGAGTAGACCGATCGTAGCCGAAATTGAATAATTGTATTACAGCGCACTGAGTAATTATAGATGAGATGCTGTCGAAATTTAAAAGAAATCTGGGTATTTTTATGTGGATCGAGGATTATTGTAATTGAGACCGTTTCATTATAATAGATAAGAGAGTTGGGAAGAGTTAGGGAGAAAGTTGATACCTCCTCCACCCATTTGAAATTGGTGTTGGAGAAATAAGCACTTGGCCCCAGAAAGTAAGGGGCAAAGTGCATATTTTTTCTTCTAAAAATCCAATATTGCCCTTGAAAGATATTTCATAATTATCCACCAACTCCAACTCTAATTAAGTGGCTGGAAGAGCTAACAAGAGTTAGATGGAATCCAATTAAATCTCAACTAACAGTTGTCTCAAAGCCCCATGTGCATTCTCACTCCCCCGTTTAGCAAATCTCAAAGCTTAACTAAAAATAATGATCCCCACATGTGCATCACATTGACATGTCTTATTATATCAGCTAGAATGCCAAAAGTGATGGGACCAGTGCCATGCACTGTCATCTTCTTTGCTTGTGATCAAGGCCAAAACACTGTCACCATCTCCATTCCATCAAGAGTATCAGTCCCCATGAACCATGGCTCTAACCTAACATACCAGTCCACATGCAATTTGTGATGAATCAATTCCTACTTGTTTTAAATCTAGTACTAACATTAATATTTCACGAGTGCCCTGGCCCGACTCCAAACTGTTACAGGCACCTGGATACACAAACGATTCCACACATTAATAACAACCAAATCAAACATCACATTACATGTGCGCGTGCCGTTTGGTTATCAATGTGACCATGATCAGCCTGCAAGGAAACCTAATCAATCCATAGACCTCTAATTTTCTTGAAAGCCTAGCAAGAATAGGTTGGGGGTATCCACGATTGACTATCCCTAAAGGGAAAAAAGAAAGAAACATCAGCAATTTACGATAGTTGAAAGTGCATCTTAGTGTTTAAACTAAGCAATTAGGAAAATGTAAAAATAAATACTAAATGAAGACAATTTCTCAATAAAATTGGAAGAGTATGTACAGAAAAACTCTTGCAGCATACCAGTCATCTCAATTAGACATTTTCAACCCACAATCAAATCTAAAAGGTCCACTTTCTGCTTACAACTGACAGTGCTACTATGTAATGTCATTTTCTACCAGCTAAACACTCTCAACCACACACAGATGATGATCTTGGAGCAGCTTGTTTATGTACTCAATCACACCATAGATGCATGCTCAACCAAACGATAATTGCATTTTCTTAAGAACTCACGACTGTCGGTAGAGCACTTGCGTTAGATATGTATGTTCGATGGAATTGCTCTCGACACACGAGAGTTACCCGCCTTATGCATTCGAAAACTAACACTAATAACAGGAATGACAGATCTCTATGTTTAATCACATGTGGCCTCTACATACCCTCCTAAATCTCAGAAGCAAATGTTTCGAAAGGTCACAAT
This sequence comes from Agave tequilana, assembly GCA_038442645.1. Lineage (NCBI taxonomy): Eukaryota > Viridiplantae > Streptophyta > Magnoliopsida > Asparagales > Asparagaceae > Agave > Agave tequilana. The sequence continues at coordinate 33,025 of JAVJIF010023696.1, forward strand.
AGAAACACCATTTTGGGCATGCAATAACAACCAATTCCCTATTCACCCAGTCTTCTTCAAGAGAATAATTGTGGTGCATGGAAAAGGATCAGGAATTTGGCTGGACTGAAGCTGGAGATTTGGATTCTGGCAGGACCTCGTCCATAAAACACCTCACATGCGTCTCAACAGCACAAACTTAGCATATGAACAAACTGAGAGAAAAGGACACAGTGCAACTTTAAATGGAGAAGCAAGTGACTTCACCCAGACCCTTTCTATCAAAATCGCAACCTACCAAACTTGAGATCCTGCACCTGGACTCTTTCTCTCCACAACAAGCCCATAATACCCCACCTTAGATCTCAGTGATCCTCATCTTTATACGCTATATTGATAATTTATCCCTTTCAAAATTATACAGAATGAGAATATAGCAAAGAACTGCTCCAAGAAGACCCTGTGGTAATAGAATACCAATAAGATTGAAAGAAGAATTTTTGCACAACAAACATCAACATGCCCAACCATGCTTTTTTGGGGCAGAATGTTGAGCAATTATGAAGAATAGAAATGGATGAGTGGCAATAAGAATGAGCATATATAGGAAGCTAGAAGTAACTTCAATTGAGAAAAAACATGAGGGAGAATTGTTTATATGATTTGAATATATGCAACTGAGATCGATGAGTGCACCTCAAGATCCCCATATAAATAGAGCATAGGGCAGATTAAACTGGCATGAATATGGAGGCAGTAAAAGGAGAGGATATTTTTTAATTTTAAAGTGGAAATTATCAAATTATCATCTGAATGACAGGGTGGCAGGACGTATCTTTTACCTTACCCCAAAGTTTTGATATCAAGTCATTGTTGAGAGTTTTTCTGCTTCTGTTGTTGTATCATATCCAGATCATCCATATTAAATTTACCATCTTTGTGTCTTAAAAATATTATCACCATAAAGGTAGACATGAAACTGCAAAAAACCTAATATCAGCTAAAAGTTTCCTTAAAAAAAAGAGGAGAAGAAGCTAAAAAATCACAGTTAGTCCTATATACTTTCTCAAGGACGACCAAATTCCTTATAAAATCTAAAATCTAATGGTTGTATAATAATGATATGGGCTGGTTTGTAGTTTACGATGATTATGGAGCGATAGATAGGTTAAATGGTTTCATTAGCTACTGGAGCCCTCATCCTCACAAAGAAAATAGAACAAATCATTGCACTAATTCCTCACTTCTATATAGACATCTGAAAGGAATTTTATAAGGTTAACTTTGTTCTTTCTCTCAAATAAATAAAGAAATAAATAAAAATAACTTCAATAATCCAATGATTAAATAAAAGATTCCAAATTCTGTTCAGATATGAAATCATGAGAAGATCACAAGAGAAGCATGCACGGACTATAAAGACTTAAATAACAACTAAATAACATTTGTGTACCTAACAACTTAATTTTCAACAATCAGCGTAAATAATAACAACTAATAACATCTTTATATCTAAGTCAATAGAAATGCTAATCAACCATGTTTGACAAATATACCTGACCGACGATACAAAAAAAAAAAAAAAGACAAGGAGCCTATTTCATTTACCAAAACTTCAAGGAAACAAGCAATTGAGGAGACAAAGATTTAGACTTGGTCTGCTTTGGACAGGCAAATGGCACATTTGGCTGAAACTCGCAAAGAAACATCTCACATGGACTTCAACTGTCCTCATCTCTTAAGGGAAAAATTTAACCAATCAGTATCTAGACAGCCCAAAGGGAAAGGATGCCATGATCCTTTCGTTGGAGTGGAAATGGCTTTACGCAGAACCTACTGTGACACAATCCCCATCTGGCCGCACTAGAAATTCTGGGCCACTAGACTCTTCCCAAAATCCTTATTGGTCCCAACCGTAATCCCAATTATTCTATTCTTTATGTGGGCAATAATTACTCTTCCAGCTATATTGGATTTGAATAGATTTGTTTGATTTTTGAATTATTTGAATTTAATTAGATGAACCGTCAATTTTTCAATTTTCTTCGTTAATTACACTGCATGCCACTGAACATGAAAATACATTAAAAAACAGAGTTTTATTAAAAATAAATGAAGAAATGTGACACATGTAATATTAAATATGCAATGTATGTGTATGATCATACCCCCCACACTTATCTTTTGCTCGTCCTCGATTAAAATAAAAGAAAACAATTAAACTAACCTAACTCACTTTCATAGGAATCACGGTTGCACTTAGCACGTGCAACAAACCGTTAAACCTCTAGGTTCCCCTAGAGAACGAGTTTTGTCTCGTGAGGATTTTCAGTGAATTGCACCAACAAAATGCATAAAGAAAAATAGATTGTTAGTATTTTTGAAAACACATTTTGAAGGAAAAAAATATATGAAGTATTAATATAAAAATTCTAGTAATCTATAAGTCATAGGATTGTCAAAACTTAGTCATTCCTAAATTTAATCTTTATTTAAAAAACTTATTTTCAATCAAGATAAGGACAAAATTGTATTTCTCATCTACTCTATTATTTTACCCTAAGTCATATGCACCTTGTAACCGTAAAAATTTGGCTTAGGATTCTTCAACTCTAACTCTTATACCTTATTATTTTATTTTTTATCTTTTTTATTATGGTGGTAATATCTCTTAGCTCTATTAGGCTTTTTATTCGCTCATGTAACGAGCCTTAGTCGGTGACTCCCAAACTGGATTGTTTTAGAGTACCGGGTGAGAAAACACCTCAAGGATTTAGAACTCGAGCAAATAAGACCACAAAACTAAAGATTTTTATTTATATGGACCACTTTTAAGCGTGAATACTTATGCCTTATGAGGCACAAATACCCAGCTTAATCAGAGGATTTTTATATAATATATTTTTTTATAAGGCATAAGAATCTTTATTTTAGAGCCCTAAGTGTGTAAGTGTATAAAGTATGCTTATTTCATCAAGGTAAAAATCAAGACTAAATTACTTTTTTTAATCTTTCTTTCTAACCTCAAAATCAAACAAATAATTTTATTTTGACAAGTATAAGAAATAAATATTATGATCCTCATATTCCTTTAAATTAACTTAATTTCTTACAACAATAAGTTAAAGTATTATTTTCTTTTTCAAAAAGTTTTTAAAGAATTCTTTTTTAGTTAGTAAAGTTAGTATGTTAGTAAACCCTCTCCCACATCTAACTCATGCATTATCCTCAATGTATGAATGAAATGCAATAATACATAAAAAAGAAAAAAGGAAGGAAAATTGTCACCTCAAGGTGGTGGTTCTGGTTGTGGTCTCATTAGGCGAAGCGTTTTTACCCAATTTAGATACTGTGAATTTTCATGAAACCCATTTTTTATGACCTCTTTCTTATTAGCATTTTTATGCTTCCCAATGTAAATAGGATCGTGCAAGATCCTAGCATGAAATTTTTCTCGGTTATATGACCAATTTTGGGATATCATCACGGGATCATATTGATCTAAACCTTGGTCTAATAGTGGAATATGATTTTGCGGAATAAATGATTTGAGCTCAACAATGAAAAGAATAGGAACTGATATTGACTCGGGAATAAAACTCAAATCAACTTTAGGTTAAAGAGTGGAAATTGGTTCATTGGTTTGGTCTAAATCATAGAATTCAAATTCACATTCATTTTCCAACAATGAAATATAATTATCCAAAACAAGTGATTCATATTCAAGCTCTATAGGGATAGGAATCAGAGTGGCTTCGAAATTGGGTCCAAATCGGGTAAGGATACTGGAGTCTTAATAGATTCAAAAAGTAAAACTGAATCACAACTTTGAGAATCAATGTCGCATTCATCTTTAAGTTCAATCTCGTTGAACTAAAAACTTGACAATTTTTCAATGGATTGATATTGGTCAAGTTCAAAGTTTTGTGGTGAAATTAAATCTTGGTTAAAATCTCTAAGATACTATGATTCTTTGTCAATATGGTTAGGAGAATTAGGAGTGGTCGAAAATGTGTTAGGTAGAGTTTTCTTATTTCTATCATTAATTGTGTTGACCAAATAACTCATTTTTACTTCTAACCTATTGAGAGTTTTAAGACAATCCGTTTGGAATTGAATATAATCATTTTAGGACTGAATCATGAATTCAATATTCTTTTTTAAGTCAAGCTTCTTGTGTTGTGGTTGGACTTGAAAATTAGAGTAAGAATCTTGGATTTGGAATTGTTTGGGAGAATTGAGTCCGCTATGATTTGTACTTATCGTGTGGACTCAAGGAAGGCTTTAAAAGTCTTTTCTAAAGAAGATTTTTCTTTATAGGTTTGTCTTGGTATGGAGTATATAAAGCTGTTTGTTGGTAAGATTGTTGATAGTAAGACTCGGAAGAGTTGTATTCCCATTGACTCGGTGAAAAGTGGTGATGATTATCTCATTCTTGTTCATAATACTGAGATTGGGGAATATATTAATTTGGATAAGACCAATCTGGTATACTTGATTGGTTAAAGTTAAAGTTATGTAATACTGAGTTGGTAATATCCGAATTGAAAGAGCTTGGGGTGAAATATAGATTTGACTTATAATCAGATAATTGTAATTATAATCCATTTTCATAAGAACAAACAAAACAAACAAATAAACAAACAATAATATAAAGAAAAATCTAACCTATGTTACGGTAGAGCTTAGACCTAAACGACTCCTAACTGTTGATTATCCATAGGAGGTATATTATAAGATCTAACCACAACTTAATCGGCTAGGTATGGGCAAGATTGGTGGGAGGTATCCGTGTCTAAGTAACGGGTCTAATTATGTCAAACCACCAGCCTTCGGGGTTTCGCCCTTAATCTCCAACCTTCAATAGAGATTTGGCAAGAGTCAACTTCTAACAACTTCCCCCTTAGAGCAATCCCTATTTGAGCCCAAGATGTCCTAGGGCCAACGTCTACTCAATTTTAAGTTAGCCTGGGTCGGTGAGTGAAGAGATGGTTTGTGGGCTAGGTGAGAGTAATGACTTTTTTACCTTATCTTGTTTAAGGATATGTCCATAATCTTTTAGTGCAGTGTGCAAATATAAAGCAAAAGATAACACTCAAGCAATATAACATACAAGTGTGTTTCCTAAGCTATATGCAATGGGGATGTACCTTTTTATCCAGCACTCTTCAACAGTAATATAAGAAAACAAAATAGACAGATGCCCTAAGACGCAAGAGTCTAAACTTTTTTTAGCATTTACAAAGTAACAAGTTACTGTTGACTAGAAACATGTATAGAGTGAGTTAAACAGATAAACTAATAACTGTGGAGAGCTAAATCTCTAAAAATCAAGAAATTTGTAAGAAACTATAATTAGTAGTTCACCATAGTTTGTGGGCTCTGATGCTCTGCCTTCGTGGATAGAAGCACAGAGTAGCAATATGTCCACTACAGCTCCTACTTTATTATAATTAATCCCTGTACATCAAAACAGAGAATAAGAAGAGTTAAATTATTAAAGAAAATCAAGAAGAAAGAAAACTTACCATCCCTCCTTGGCAATGGTGCCAAAATTTGTTGATGATCAAGCCAAACCTGCAAAGAAAAATACAGACTTTTAGGAACAGTGTTAAATCCTCGATGCTACCGTGTAGCCTAGGCTAATGGGTCATAATCCACAAGGAGGGACAGTGATGGAAGCGTTGTGTAAGTTTCTCTCTTTTAATTTACTGAAACTAGTTAACACTTATCTTCTCAGTTTACAAAAAATATAAAAATATTAAATTAAGTTAAGAAGAAGATGGTAAAAGAAGAGAAGAAAATGGTAAAAGAAGAGATGGTGGTGTTGTTGTTTTAGTTATGAAAGAAAAGGAAATAAAAGAGATAAAGAAAAGTGTTGATGCAAAAATCAGAAATAAAAAAATAAAAGAATATTTACCTCTACTATTTGAATCATAACAAAAATTTACCTTAACATGAAGTAAAGCGAAGTAATATAAAAGAATAAAGAAAAGTTAGGCTTCGGCGAGATAGAGTATAATGAAGAAAAGTGAGAAATCTCCATTGATTGTCACCTTTAATAATAGTTTCTTGAGAAAGGATTATAATAGTGTCACTCTACAATAACTCTTCCTCTCTTTTAATCATGTAACTCTCTCTAACCTAAGCTAAAAATAAAAATAAAAACTATAAAAATTACATTGAAGAAGAAAGAAAAACCTAAAGTAAAGCACTTTCTCTGAGATGGTCCCCCTCTGCCTTTGAGGTTACAGGTACTTAGAGGAGAAAAACAGAAGGATAGGAAGTGTATGAAGATAGAGAAAGCTGGCTATTTCTGAATTTGAATACTTCTCTTATCTCCAAACTTGATTTGATTTTATTCAGAATTCTGATCTGCAACTTGTTAGCGTATTGATTGCTGAATATTACTTATCCGATAACAGAATTCGGTACAGTGATCAATATAAGAATTGTATCCCTTTAAGTCTTTTTTCTAGATCATCTTGAATCAGGAGATTTGCGTTTCGATAACAAAAGTTATGATTAAAATGCTAAAATGTATTCAGTCTGAATCCGAATCAAATTTCTTCATTTCATCCGTTGATCTTCTCTCTATCCTTTTATCCTCTTGGATTTTCAATTTGTTTTCTAGAATTGATAAGATATCTATTTATCTTCAGCGAAATCAATAGGGTTTTCAAATAATCCATTTTTCTCTTGAAATTAGATGATATTATCTTACCTGATATATCCAGTTTTCAGAGAAGATGGCTTCTAAAAACTCTAGATTTGAATAGGTTCTCTTGATTTCCTGATTGTTTGAATTATTTGAATTTAATTGGATAAACCTGTCAATTTTTTCATTTTCTTCGTTAATTACACTGCATGCCACTGAACATGAAAATACATTAAAAAGTAGAGTTTTATTAAAAATAAATGAAAGAAATTTGATATATATGATATGAAATATGCAATGTACGTGTATGATCAGCTGAGATTGAAGATTTTTGTAATATTATGGGCATTCAAATTACATTTATCAAACTAAATGGAAAGAACTATTTACTATAGGTGACATTTGTGCGAGTGTTCCTTGGTGATAAGTGAGTTACACCTAGAGGGGGGTGAATAGGTATATTGCTAATCAAATGCAATTTTAAAACTACTTTGATGAATTATACTAACGGTCACCCAAAGCAAGAATTGAAGTTGAATTCTCCGTGAAGGGCTCTAGAACTTCTCTTCTTTGATTCCTCTAGATAATGAGTTGAGGTGCTCAATTGCCTCCTTATTGAGATAAGTATACACCGATAATGAAAGTGATAAATGAAATACAAGTAATGATATTAAGTAGGATAAACAACTATACAAGTATGAAAAGTAAAAATAGAGAGTAAGACACAAGCAAACATAAACACAAAAGAATTATTCTAAGGTTCGAGCCACCGCTCTACGTCCCCGCCTTCATCACTATGAAGGATTTCACTATCGTCTAAGGGATCTTCCACAAAGAGACCTTACACAAAGGAATTACAATTTAGTCTACACAAGACCGGAGTACAAAACTCCACAACTCAACCCTCTACTCAAGAGGTAGCACAAAGCCAATTGAGATTACAAACTCTTGGTGATCCAACAAGATCACTAATACTCTCTCTTACAACTTCTTATAGAGTAGAACATGAAGTGTAGCTCAAGAGGTTTAAGTGAGAGATGAAATTCAGTTAGAAAGAATAGAAGAGCTTTAAAATCAACTGAAAATAGCTTTGGAAAGAATGAACTTGAAGATTGGAAGCTAGAAAAACTTTTATCTTTTGAAATAAACTTGAAAACTTGTAAACTTGTTTTGACTTCTTGTATGAAAACAAAAACCAATGACCCATATATATAGGCAATAGATAATATCATTTTTTAATCATACCAGGTTATTTGGGTGTGTTTAGACACCTGGAAACTAAAAATGCCCGTTGGAATTCACTTAAAACAAAACAGATCTAAAAACTAGCCGCAATGGACATCTGGCAGGCTGTCGGTCGACCACCCGGTCGACCGCCAGCTCATCCAGAAAAGAGTCATTGGCTCCCGTCGAATGGCTTGGTTGATAGCCCTGCAGATCATAGGGAAAAAAAGGTCGGTCGACCGAGCCGGTCGACCGACCCAAATTGAGAGTAAGGGTCTTTCGTTCAGTCGACCGGTCGGTCGATCGCAAGGGTTAGCAGTCGACCAGTCAGTCGATCGACAATGTGCACGAATGTGCACAGCCCTTGACCAATGGCCTGGTCGACCGGACGGTCGACCATTTTGGCCTGCCATAGGCACCGGTCGAATGACTTGGCCTGAAACAGATTTTAATGAAAATTTTGAGTTTCAAATATTTTTCAAAATAGTTTGCATTGATTTATAAGTAAAATAGCAATATATAGGTGATGAAATACATGTTCTAAATTTGATATAAAATTTTAGAAAAAGTACGAGACATGCATCAAAACCAAACATGCGAAATACCAAAACTATCAAAACTTGTATTTTTGAAATCGCGTATTTTGTGTGTGTAACTTCTTGAGCATCACAACTATATTCTATACTTTAATAAACTAATATCTTATAAGGCCCTAGCTGACTACAAAATCTTCAAGTGGGCTTCTCCATTAGCGACGTCGAGTGCTTTGAGCTTAAATCCCATATTTGAATATCCTTGAGTCTTCAACACCTTCTTTTAGAAGAAGAAAACTCCTTGAATCCTTTAGAACCTTAAAATATACTTAAACACTTAAACTTGATTAGTATTAAATAATCACATACGTTTTGTTATCATCAAAACTATAAACCGGTGATTGTATCCTTGGGCTAACAATCTCTCCCTTTTTGATAATGACAAAACATATGAGTTATTTAAAATAAAAGATTGGAAAGAGCTTGAAAAAGCTCCCTCTCAAAGTATGTTATCTATCAAGTACAAGAAGATATTATGATTTTAAATGAATTTGACAATATAAGCAAGTCACACATATATGCATATATAAATATGATACCAATTTAGAATTATATGCATATATAGCCTAACATCCTTCCAATCCTCCTACCTCTAAAAATAATATGCAATAAATGAAAACAATGAATCATGACATTGCATATGAACATGGTAAAGGAAAATGGATATACATGAAGTTCAAAAATACCAAAACAAATAACTTAATAAAACTTAAATATCTCTCCCTCTTTTTGTCATGCATCATAAAAAGAAAAGACATCAACTGAAAAGAGATATTAATTTGAAAAACATATGTATGAATTATAAAGATACATGAAACCAAATGAAATACACATGAAATAATTTCAAAATTTATGAATCCACAATGTAAATATTTAACTCACCACAAATGGAAGAAAATCTACTATAATCTAGTGGTTTAGTAAAAAATGTCCGCAAATTGAAAATCGGTAGAAACATAATTAATTTCAATATCACCTTTCTCATAGTGATCTCTAAGAAGGTGATATCGAATATCTATATGCATGGTCTTACTATATTGATTTGCATTTTTGGTCATATGAATTGTACTAGTATTATCACAAAATTTTAATATGGTCATAATACAAATTATAATCAAGGAGAGTATGTTTCATGCATAGGACTTGTGCACAATAAGCCCCGACAACAACATACTTTGCCTCGGCGGTTGAGAGGGCTACGGAATTTTATTTCTTAGAAGACCCTGAAACAAAATAATTTCTTAAAAATTGACAAGTACCACTAGTGCTCTTCCTATCTACTCTACAACCGGTATAGTCGGCATTCGAATAACTTGTCATGAAAAATTGTCCAATTTTCGGATACCACAAGCCATTGTAATAGTGACCTTAAGATAGTTAATAATGTGTTTTATAGCAATTAAGCGAGACTCTTTAGGACAAGACTGAAATCTAGCACATAGACACATATTAAACATGATATCCGACCTACTAACCGTTAAATAAAGTAATCTACCAATCATACTTTTATAAAGTTCAATGTCACATTTATACCTTTTTCATCCTTGTCAAGTTTTGTGGTAGTGCCCATAGGAGTCTTGCTTAGTTTTGCATCTTCAAGCTTAAATCTCTTGATAAGTTTTCTTGTATACTTGGCTTAGTTTATGAAAATCTCATCACTCTTTTGTTTGATTTGGAGTCTAAGGATGTAGTTTAGCTCTCCCCAAACTCATTCTTCATGCATGATTCAAAATCTTTACAAAGCTTTTCATTAGTAGATCCAATAATAATGTGATCAATATAAATTTGAACAATTAGGATATCACTATCTATATGCTTTGTAAACAAAGTAGTGTCAACTTTACCTTTAACAAAATCATTTGAAATTAGAAAAGTTGAAATCCTTTCATATCAAGCTCTTGGAGCTTATTTTAAACCATAAAAAGCTTCATCAAGTTTGAAAATAAAATCCAGATGTGTAGGATCAACAAACCCGGGAGGTTGTTCAATATATACTTTCTCTTATATAAAACCATTTAAAAACGCACTTTTGATATTCATTTGAAAAAGTTCAAAATTTTTAAATGAAACAAAGGCAAGTGTCATCCGTATGGCTTCAAGCCGTGTTACGCGTGCAAATGTTTCCTCAAAATCGATACCTCCAATTTGGGTGTAACCTTGGCAACTAAGCTAGCCTTATTTTCTAATCACATTACCTAACTCATCCAACTTAATCATATTATATTTGATTTGATTTGAATTAAACATTTTTCTTATCTTTTATTGTTTAATTCAAGCCATGCTACGCGTGCAAAGGTTTCCTAAAAATTGATAACTTCGATTTGGGTGTAACCTTGGGCAACTAACCTATGCTTATTTCTAATCACATTACAACTTATTGTTTAATTTAACCTTGGGTTTCATAAGATTTGACATCAAATTAGCCTAGATTATCTTTAGTGTTTAAAATAAAACATTTACAACCAAAAATTTTAAAATAAAAACATTAGATTTTCTCAGATAGTAGATTTCAAATGAAGTTTTAGAAGTATATTTATAAAAATAAATTCGATTTGAGATATAACATGATGTATTTAAGGCCTCGGCCCATAAATATTGAGGGAGTCCGTATCTATTTATCATTATCCTAACCATTTCTTGAAGAGTATGATTCTTTCTTTCAACGACTCCATTTTGTTGTAGAGTTCTAGGACAAGATAATTCATGTTTGATTTCATTGTCTTCAGAATAAGTGATAAAAGAATGGTTAATGAATTCACTATCTCTATCACTTCTTATGCGTAAAATTAAAAAAAATTCCTTTTCAACTCTTTTTCTAAATACTTGAAAATGTGAAAAAGCTGATCTTTGTGTACTAAAAAGAAAACCCATATAAAACGAGAAAATTCATCAACCAAAATAAAAACAAAACGATTTTCACTTAGACTTTGGGTTTTTGTTGGACCAAACAAATCCATGTGAATTAACTCTAAAGGTCTTGATATCATGATATCCTTGATTATTTTGAAGGAGGATTTGGTTTATTTTTCAAGTTGGCATGCATCGCAAATGCGGTCCTTTTCAAATTTCAAATTAAAAATACCTTTCACCACTTTCTTAGTGTTAGTTCTAAATAGATGGTCAAATAAATCTTATGCCATAACCAAGAATCTTCATTAAAAATATTTAAACATGTAGCTATACAATGTAAATTAGACATATTAATCATGTAAACATTATTTTCATGAAAACCGGAAAGCACACATGCATTGGTTTGTATATCTAAAATATTGCAAGATAAATCATCAAAAACTACTTTAAAACCTCGATCACAAGGTGACTAATACTCAAGAGGTTGTGCTTGAGACCATCAACTAAAATAACATTTTAAATTAAAAGAGATGAGCCAAGTTTAATGTTACCTATACCGATAATTTTTCCTTTTGAATCATCTCTTAAGGTGATGGTGTCACCTTTATAGTATCTTAATAGGGTTGCAAAATTATTGATATCCCAAGTCATATGTCTTGAGCAACCGTTATCAAGATACCATCACTCTTTACGTCTTAGAGCCTTGGTGTATATTTACATCAAGTAACGAATTAGTTGATTTTGGTACCCAAATTTTCTTGGGTCTTATAGTGTTAGCTTTTCAAACCCAAATAAGATCATTAGAAGCATTTATTCTATCAAAACAAAATTTGGCTAAGTGACCCTTTCGGTCACAATAAGTGTAACGGTCCTAGATTTTAATCATCAAATTAACTTTAATCCAATCCAATTATACTAATCAATCATATAATATTTATAATCATCTCTGAATTCATCAAATTTTTGGCAGCTTCTCTCTATAATACGGAGTCTACTCCAATACATTGATACATACAATTCTAAAATTTACATTGATCATATATCTATAAACAATGTCACACACAATTTATATTACAATTTTGGCTTGACATCGCCTACTTATAAATCTCTCAAATTCCATCAAGTGGATGCAACTCATGATATTAAATTAAACACTTACTTGGGAATATTCTCCTCGGTATCACCGTCTAATACAAGCAAATTCAAGATAATATCCATATAGAACTTATACACAGGTCTACATAGATACATCATCTAACCAAATCACACATATTCGACTATTTAGTCTAGTTTATAACATCAACTCTATATACATACTTATAAACAACATACTCAATTATAAACCATTATAAAAGCTTGGTAGTCCCACACAATGAATGCTTTAAGTCCTTCCAGTGCTTTACCCTTGCCTTTAGCCGCTATTTATCTCCGGCTTGCCCTGAAAATATGAAGCTATGGGGGGTGAGCTCGACGGCTCAGTGAGTGGAGTTAATCTCATTCTTAATTGTAGTATGGTATTAAAGGTGTGTAGTATACATGATACATGAAAATACGATGTATGTGGTGCATGAAATAAGTGATAAATGAATGCTTCTATTTAATTATTTATTTACTTCCAGTTATTGTTCAATTTATACTGACAGGTGCACATATAACCAATGCCAGATATCTCCATTACCATATACAATAAGACATCCAACATACCCTTAGTGTCACACACACACACACACATCACACAAAGCCATTCATTCTCAATCATTTATTCAATAACCGTCTTCGTACTCCGCCAGTGCAATACGGGTCCCTTCCTCCCGATATATGATATATACCCCATCTTCCCCCTCCTCCGGTACCATACCGGTCCCTTCCTCCAGATATACTTATATAGCACCGTCTTCGCACTCCGCCCATGCAATACGGATCCTTCCTCCATAACATAATATATATGTACATATTATACACACAATATCAGCACATCTAATTCCATAAGATTCATATATTATGTACATCATTTCATATATGGAAGCAATGATACTCTCAATTAGTATTTACCTGTTAGCTTGTATTCTTATAGGAATATTCACACAAATGTCTTAACCAAAACATGTCACCTATATATCTTATGTACATAAATCAAGTAACATATACTCATCACATTCATATCAATCATAATGACTTCTATTCAGTAATGTACATGTTAATACCCTTGTACACTATATTCGAAGATTCTATATTAAATAAGTTATTATACATCAGAAATCATATTTTGCAATTATTGTATAATGCAATCCAATTTATTAAAAACTCCACTCACCTCTGTCTGATTTCAGTTATCAATCCTGCAGATACGTAGCTCTCGATTCCACGATCGCAACGGTTCAAAAATCGCTCGAATCCAACTTCAGAAGATCAAGTTATCGCCCAAAAACCAAACAAATAATTTAGGGTTAGATATCAAATATTTAGAATTATCTGGGGACCTATTATAAATTTTCTGAGGTCTAAAATTAAATAACTGAAACTTTCAAGGGGTCTAATGGAATTACCTTTCTTTAAGTGATTGGGTCGGGTTTGGGTCATAATGGGTCGATTCGGATCCAAAACCCAATGGGTTTTTACCCTTCTTCCTCTTCATTAACAGCAGCGCAGGTAGCAGCCCTGCTTCCTACGCGCTGATCCTTGGCGATCGGGGCTCCGGCTGCCGAGCCTGGCTGGCATTGGCACCGGCGGGCCTCCCCGGAACCCCCCCGGTCCCAGCTCTTTCGGGCCAAAGAGAGAGATGAGTCATAGAGAGAGGGGGGAGAAGGAGAGAGCGAGTGAGATGAGAAGGAAAAGATGGAAAAAAAGAAGAAGAACAAGAAGAAATCGCCGCCCCTCCGGCCGACGCTTGCCAGTGCCTTGCCCTTGCCGGCAGCCACAGAGAGAGGGAGAAGAGAGGAGAATAAGGAGGTTGGTAGAGAGAATGTGAGGGTAAAAATGAGGCATTTTGGCCATTTCCCCCCTTAAATATCTTTGTTTTGTTTTCCCTCAATTGATACCGAGCACTCAAGTTTCAAGAATTAATCTCAACCGTCCTCTTCTCATCTCCATGCACCTACTCCCCACTCACATTATTTATTTTGGTATTTAGCTAGGTACTTATAATGGTATTAATACCACATGTGTATTACATATATGATCACTTAAAATATTACTCTACTACCTCTCCACATATACATGAATAATTTATATACATGTGTATGTGTATATACACACTCTCCTATGTATGTATATCATTTTAAATGTATTCAATATATATAACTAGTATTCACCAATTTAGAATACCATAATACTTAGTTTCCATTTCGTGTAACATCTAATAAATTATTATCACCAAAATTATCAGTTCTAAATATTGATTTCACTTACGGGCCCTATCTAATTTAATCTGAGATTAGAATATTAATTCAGGATTTAACAACCCAGAGTTACAAGTATTATTCATGTTCACAGTCTTGTATACATATAGCTGTATATTAAATCTCCAATCTATTTCTAAAATTTAGAGATTTATTCACTTAATTTTCTCATTGATCATGTAACTTATATTTTACCAATCTCAGATATAATAGATCCAGATTAATTAGAACCAAGTATTATCTCATAATTAAATGTTAAACCAGAAATTAATAATAAAAATCAGGATTGTTACAATAAGTGCATGAATAAACTCTACCATATATAAAAGTATGATGAATGTGTGGGGTATGAGCATGCTTGGTTTGTGTAGTATGTTTAGCATGATGTGTATGTATATATTTCTTTGGAGTATGTTTCTTAGGAAACATTGCCTCCAACCTAACTTACCAAACTCACATTTCTTTAACACATCTCCTATTGAGCTAATTTTATTTTTCAAAATAGAAATCTCATTTTTATCTATTAATGAAAATTTTGCTTTACATGAAATTTTATATGCATCAAACTCTTTTTGTGTGGATATGAGTGTGAAAGATAAATCATCTTTTTTTTTAGAAAGTGTGATAATTTTTATTTTGAAGAGTCTCATTTTCCTTTTTCATTTTTAAGTGTTTCTTTTTAAGGAAATCATAGTTATTAGACAACTTTTCAAAAGCCTTACCCAATTCATCCATTATTAATTCACAATCATTAAGTGAGGGTTCAGAAATTACCTTAGGTGTGTTATCATTAGCCATGAACACACATGTGTCGTCTCCCCTTCTTCATCGGTTATACTCTCTGAGTCCCAAGTAGCCTTGAGAGACTTCTTTTTGTAGGGCTTCTAGGATGTTGATGGTCTGTTTTTGGTCTCCGGACAATCCGCAACCATGTGGCCCGACTTCTGGCAATTGAAGCATATGACTTTCTTGTCTTCTTTCTCTTGCCATCTTTGTCTATTGTTAAACTTAGCCTTGTTGTACATCCTCCTTACATTTTTCACTAGGAGGGAGAGTTCTTCATCATCCTCTTCTTTATCTTCGTCGTCGGAGATGGTGGAGTGGATTTGAAGGTGATTATCTTCTTCTTTTGTGGTGCCATCTCTTCCCTTGTCTTCCTCTTCTTTTCATGGGTCTTAAGGTTTCCTATAAGACTGATGATGAGCTTCATCTTTTCTTTATCATTTAGCTCCTTCAATGTAGTAGCCTTGACTTTCTAAGAGGGTGAAAGTGCACGAATAACCTTCCTTACTTTTTGATCATTGTCAATGGTATCACCTAAAGAAGAAAGACCATTAGTTATTTTAGTGAATCTTGTTCCATGTCATCAATGGAGTCATTATCATGCATGGTGAAATTTTCATATTGGGAATGCAAAAAATTAATTTTTGCTCTCTTAACTTGTGACATTCTCTCATGTATGACCACTAGGTGTGTCCAAATCTCGTAGGCGGATTTACAATGGATGACCCTTGCTATATCGTCATCATTCAAAACTTAAAGTAAGGCATAGTGTGCCCTAGCATTTGCATCAAATTCCTTAGTGACAATGTCAGACCAAGTGTCCTCATCACCAATGGGTAAATTAAAGTAAATAATCACCGCTTTTGCAACCCGACTTCCTAAGGATTGCAAAAATACGGTCATCTTAACCTTCCATATAGGAAAGTTAAGGCCATCAAACTTGGGAGGGGTCTTAATACCTTCGGTCTTTTTTACCATAGTGGATGAAAATAAAATTGTGAATGAGATGATTAGAGAGTAGGATCTCTCTAAGGTAGTTAAGCCAAATCTAGAGAGCAATGCCCTGATACCAATTGAAATACACCTAGAGGGGTGAATAGGTGTTTTGCTAATGAAATGCAATTTTAAAACTATTTATGATGAATTATGCTAACGGTCACTCAAAACAAGAATTGAAGCCGAATTCTCTGTGAAGGCCTCTAGAACTTCTCCTCTTTGATTCCTCTAGATAATAAGTTGAGGTGCTCAATTGCCTCCTTATTGAGAAGGGTACAGACCAATAATGAAAGTGATGAATGAAATGCAAGCAATGATATTAAGCAAGACAAACAACTACATAAGTATGAAAAGTAAAAGAATTAGAGAAAGCAAGACACAAGCAAACGCAAATACAAAGGAATTGTTTCATGGTTCAAGCCGCCGCTCTACGTCCCCGCCTTCACCACTATAAAGCATTTCACTATCCTCTAAGGGATCTTTCACAAAGGAAGCTTACACAAAGAAATTATAATTTAGTCTACACAAGACAGGAGTACACAACTCCACCACTCAACCCTCTACACAAGAGGTAGCATAAAGCCAATTGAGGTTATAAAGCTCTTGGTGATCCAGCAAGATCACAAACACTCTCTCTTATAACTTCGTATGGAGTAGAACATGAAGTGTAGCTCAAGAGGTTTAAGTGAAAGATGAAATTCAGTTAGAAAGAATAGAAGAGTTCTAAAATCAACTAAAAATAGTTTTGAAAAGAATGAACTTAAAGATTGGAAGCTAGAAAAACTTTTATCTTTTGAAACAAACTTGAAAACTTGTATACTTGTGTTGACTTCTTGTATGAAAACAAAAATCAATGACCCATATATATAGGCAATAGATAAATATCATTTGTTAATCATACCAGGTCATTTGGGGTGTGTTTAGACACCTGAAAACTAAAAATGCCCATTGGAATTCACTTAAAACAAACAGATCTAAAACTAGCCATTATAGACATCTGGCAGGCTGTCGGTCGACTGGCCGGTCGACCGCCAGCTTATCCAGAAAAGAGCCATTCGCTCCGTTCGATGGGCCTGGTCGACCGTCCTGCAGATCAAAGGGAAAAAACAAAAGGTCAGTCGACCGACTCAAATCGAGAGTAAAGGTCTTTCAGTCGGTCAATCGGTCGGTCGACCACAAGGATTGGCGATCGACTGGTCGGTCAACCGACAACATGCACAAACATGCATGCCCCTTGGCCAAAGGCCTAGTCGACCAGACGGTCGACTGTTTTGGCCTGCCATAGTTACCGGTCGACCGTACGGTCGACCAACTTGGCCTGAAACAGATTTTATGAAAATTTTGATTTTCAAATTTTTTTCAAAATACTTTGGATTGATTTATAAGTAAAATAGAAATGTATAGGTAATGAAATACATTTTTTAAACTTGATATAAATTTTAAAAAATTACGAGACATGTATCGAAATTAAACATGCTAAATATCAATACTATAAAAACTTTTATTTTTGAAATCGTGTATTTTTGTGTGCTTAACTTCTTGAGTATCACAACTATATTCTACACTTTAACAAACTAATATCTTATAAGGCTCTAGATAACTATAAAATCTTCAAGCAGGCTTCTCCATTAGCAACGTGAGTGCTTTGAGCTTAATCCTAAACTTGAATATCCTTGAGTCTTCCAACACCTTCTTTTAGAAGAAGAAAACTCCTTGAATCTTTTAGAACCCCGAAATATACTTAAACACTTGAACTTATTAGTACTAAATAATCACATACGTTTTATTATCATCAAAACTATAAACTGGTGATTGTAACCTAGGGCCAACAATAAGGGAAAACTAAAGATGGTTATTTCTGAAAATTTTTTTATGATAAATCTCCGTCAAAGCAGCTCAGAAATGTGATCGGGCGAAATAATTGGCTATGATGTGGTTATAAAATAGCATGGAACCCTCTATTTCAGCTATTTCATGTTTCTAGACAGTGCAAAGGAGATCTGGGATGCAGTTTATAGCTCATAGTCTATGAAGAACAACACGCCAAAGCCTTTGAGGTCTACAAAGATATGTTCAATCTCTAATGAGGATACACGACCTTGAAGGACTACTATAATTGTAATTCCAAGAATTTTGATAATGTATTAACCTATAAATTAAGCTACAAATGAGATTGGTTTATAGTGTTTTTCATATTGAAGGTGATAAGTCTAATATTTTATATTATTTGATACTTTTATTGAGAGATGTTATGGATAAAATTGTGTAAAAGAAGCGATGATGAAATGACTTTATGATCTATAGGTTTGATTGTACGCAGGCAATTTCAATTGATCAAGAAGCTAAAGGGTAAGAACAGGACAGAGTAGCTCAAAATAAAGTTTAGAATCTCGATGGGATAAATCAACGAATAGTTGATGGGCACACAACAATCAAAGACAACATTAGTTCAATTGACCCAACCTCAATCCAGATCGATCCCAAATCTATATGCAAATCCCAACCAATTCCAGTTCAAGATCAAATTCCAAATATATAAGCAAATCCTAACCAATTCCAGTTCAAAATCAAATCCCCAATAATCCCAAATCTTTGCCACAAATACACAGCTGCAGAGTTGGCCGAGTTCAAATAACTGAAAATAAGAGAAGATATGATTAGATAAATCCAAATCCCAACTGAAATTCAGACGAGTGAACAAACTTGGTGTATGAATAAGAGAGGTAGCAAGCTATAAAAAGATCAGTAATGCTCGCAGAGAGGGGGAGCTAATTTATTAGATTCTCTCTGAGAAGTTCTTCTGAGAAGAAGAGGCTAAGGCTGTAGAGGAGAAGAAGAAACAGTACACGGAATCATCAAGCTATATCTTTTCTCTCTTTTTGCATTATGATCTTTATAATGACTTGATTATATTTTTAATAAAAATGAAGATTTTTTTTAAAATGGGCAGCTAAATTTATATTCTTGATTTTGGATGGTATCTTTGTGAAGTGGCTATACTTAATGAATCGATCTATGCACTTTTATTTTCTAGATGTGTTTTATTTAGATCCAAGATTGACTATGTCTTTAGGATTTATTCAGGAGATAGTTTACACCTGAGACTAAGTTTTCACATTAATTTTATCTATTATTTTATTATTATCAAGATACTTTATGTCTATTAATACTTTTAGAGTATGACGAGTAGATAGGGTATACTAAGATGAATAAAGTAATCTGCATGATTTAGAATTTCAAGTCACGGAATTTAATTGACTTTAAATACAATAATCGTTAAAAATTGTGATCTCTTCAAAGGTTGAATATTTACTTAAATTGATCTAGGATGAAAAGTTTTACTTAATAAACAAAATTTAAAAAAGATAATCTTCCAGCATCTTTAACTAAGAATTTCAGCACAAATCTTCCTAAGAATTCAACTTGGTCATACTGTTTTACTCGCTTTAATAGTTTGATTCAATTGTGAATTCATTGATTTGCATATTTAACGATAATTGTTTTCAACCTATCAAAATTTTGCGTCGTTGCCCGGGAGATTTTTGCTTGTTTTTCTTTATTAAAGATAAAAACTAATTTTTTTCTCCTTTCTCAGGTACAACAGGAGTAAAGAAGCGCTATTGGAGGAGTAAAAGTAAGGATCCACTAGGTGGCTTCACTTGGAGTTCCTGACTTCTACAAATCCAGTCAGACCTTCTTTTCTTTTGTTATTTTTTTTTCTTTCATTAATTAAAAAAGTATCATCACAAATTCACCAAACTAAAAATGACATTTCAAGAGTAGAAACTAATCTTTCTTAAGGCATGCATCATTTAGTTTACATTTAGGATCTTTTTACTATACTTAGTTTTGCAGGGTTGCCATTACCGCCAAAAAAAAAAAATCTTTTTTTTGCATAATTTCATGCATTTTGTTAAGGACAAATAGTTGACTTGTTGCATTTAATTTATTACATAATTAACACATTTATAAGGTGGAGATTTCATCACTCTTTTTTAACCCAAAAATCACTACCTCATTTGCATTGATCTAAACCTTTTAATTAAAATTCACTAGACACTGGCCCTTAAGGACTTTCAAGCTCAATTAAGTGGACCCGTTGTTGGTGAACTCCGTGAGCACTTTCAAGCTTGCGAGAGAGGGCTTCCTTGTTTAGAAAAGATGACTTAGCTATTGTGACGATGCTTGGCTGGAAGGAAGGACCGAGGAGCTTCTTTTTCTAGAAAGGGTGTTGAAAATAGTAAGTATCGGCCCGGAGGAAAAAGCAAATCGCTTGTTTGATGGGCTTAACCAGTAAGCCTATAATCAGTTCAAACCGGTTAGGAGCTATCTATTTGTGTCTAAGATTAATCTTAGTTCTTAGGAATTGATTGTTAATTGCTATTTTTTTTGAAAAAGATTGATTGTTTTTTGTTGTGACCTGAAAAGTTCTGATTTTGAAGAGTAGGGATGTATGATGTGCTGAATTTCTTTGATTAATTTGATACTTTGAATAGGAAAATTGATCAGTTACTATAGCTTAAGCAACCACATGTACCTTGCATTCGAGAATCATGTCCCATATGTGACTATCCAGTCATTCTATCTTACAATGTCCACGTGCATATCAATACCCAGAATTTGCTTAAAACCATGTAAACACAACATAATCTTATGCTCAAACAAATAATGATCATGTCGCTAACACTTACAGTCATGCGTGGTGGAAGCACTCAAAATTTTCATGGCATGCACCAAACCTGTATGTTTCATCCAACCCACATTTTCGTTAATATGAGTCTATTTATGAACATGTTTTGAACCTCTTTATGAACAACATGATTTTCACACTCCACCCCAGGATTTCAAACAACCTGACATGCTTTATCAATTTTCATAACCCATGCGAATAGCTAGATTTGAAGATAAAGTCTTGCATATACTTTAAAATATTCAACCTCAATGGCAAGCATTCAAACCACCATGGATAAATCACAAGCTCAATTTGAGCAATCGCATACTGAGCTAGAATTTCAAATGGAACTAACTGATGTACTCATTGTAAAGATTCAATCTAGGTTTGAACAACACGATGTTTTTACTGAACATGTGAGAATTGAGAGTCAATTTGAAATCTGCGTTGAGGATGATGAAACAAAAGAAAAGGATCAAGATTAGGCAGACAATTTAGAAGACGATATACCTTTACAATCTACTTTTAGGCAGCAAATCAGGAGAAATATGTTCCTCTTTCTGAATCTTTTATAGGATTGCCACTTGAGACTAACATTGAGGTATCTTGTATACCCTGTGTTTTCTTACCCTAATGTTTAGATCAGCTCCTTATTTTTCAACGGAGAAGAATAGGATGGATCCACTTTTATGAACATCTAAGCAAAAAAATTTAACAGCCACTCCTAGATGTTCTAAAACAAACATGCCTATGTCACGTTGTTCAAAGACCTTTGCACTCCACGTCATAAAGCTTGGACACATATTTTTGTATTCTTAGATACACCATTATTCGACTTCATGGACCACAAAAGGAAACAATTTAATATTTTGGTCTAACATAGGAAGGCGATTCTAAGAGGTTGAGTATGCAGGATATCTGGTTGAAGACATTAAACTTAGTGCTTGTTGGGAGGTAATTCATTTTTTTTGAGTCTTTTATAATTTTGATCTAACATGTATGTCATTGCGAGTTCACAGTTGTGTTCATTTCAGTTTTGGGAGAATATCTCAATACATTCTTTTACTTGTGCTGCAAATCTGGTATACTCGATCCACTCTCCTTGTTTTTGTTTTTATCAAACCATTGAGGACAATGTTTGATTTAGGTTTCGGGGTGTGAGTAGAATTTAAAATTATTAAAATAATGTCAGAATGTGTCAATTTGTAGATTAATCCTATGTTTTGAATAATGCATTATGCAAATCGAGTATAAAATAGAAAAAAACATGAGATGCATATTTATGAATTGAAGAAATAAAGTATAACCCGGCAAAATATAAAATTTAAATAAGAGTTTATTTTTTCTAATTAATGGACCCTTGGACCCTATTTTTTGCTTCACTATTTATAGTTAGAGAGATTATTTAGTTCTTTCTTAACAATATGCAAGTTTAAAAAATTTGTGCGGTTAATTGTGTTTGATAAAGAGGCTATAAGATGAAAAAATAAAGTTCTAATTAAATATATATATGTATATATTTGAGTTCAAGACTATAAGGGGGCAAATGCGTGTGGATATTCTCCTATTTTCACCCCGGCCAAGTAAGTGTCATCATGAGGTTAAAAGTCTTCATGATTTCAAGTGAAATCTTAACTTCTGATACTAGGAACGCCGTTGGTTAAAACTTCAGATGGTTTCAATACGAGTTACCGGTTAGAAAAAGTATGGTACTTTGAATCAAATAATGATAGAACAATGCCTGAACTAAAGCAGTCTCCAAGTCATTATACAATTTAATTAAACAATGATTTTGAATAAGCTGTTATAGAATTGAGTTGATTAAAATTTCTTAATTATAAATAATGTGCATGACATAATTGAGTTAAAGTATCATAAGTCAAAAATTTTATTTTTACTTTAAATTTTCTAAAACTAGGGAATACAGACTTCTAAAAATTCAGGATATTACTCTTAGGTGATTCTATATTTTTATATTAACATTTATATGGGATAATATGATCCATAAGGATTTAATTTGCCAATTGAACAAATGACACAATCGAATGTTTGTGGATAGAATCACTGTAAAGCATCACGAGACTATAACTCATTCTGCAGGGTAACTTAGAGGTTTAAAAGCTTATTGCATATGCTCAATGAAATCGTGTTCCCTACAAATTTGACAATTTTATTTAAAAATAATAGAGAGAGTTATCAAAGTTTGCTTGAGGACAAGCAAAGAGTAAGTTTGGAGGTATTTGTTGGAAAGAGAGAAGTATTGCTGAGGAAGTTGACAAGGATCGTCGAGGGGTCGTCGAGTGATCGCCGAGGAAGTCGATGACAAAAGACGAAGGAAGTAGTAGCCAGGAATAGCCAAAAAGCAGCAGAACAGGTGTTCCGGTCGACCGGCCCGTTCGACCGGCCCGTAATAGCAGGTGCTCGGTCGACCGGCCCGGTCGACCGACATGCACAACGTGCACAAGGATGGAGCTCGGTCGACCGCCCGGTCGACCGACTGAAAGTACCCAACTCTCTGTTGGACACCCGGTCGACTGCCTGGTCGACCAGTGGAAGGGGTCGGTCGACCGCCCGGTCAATCGACAAGCGGGTGCGGGCAGAAACTGCAGATTTAGAAACCGTATTATATAAATACGAGTTTTTTCTAGGGTTTGGCTAATGCTGAAAATTCTGGAGCTCTCTTGAGATTAGAGAAGCTGCTAGCATTGTAATCTTCTTCCAAAAGTAATAAACCTCTCTTTTGATTGCCCCGGGGACGTAGGCATTGAGGCCGAACCTCGTTAGATTGTTTGTTTGCGTGTGCTTTCTCTGGTGTTTGGTATTTGTGCGGTTTTGTGATTGTTCTTCATGCTTGGGAGATTCAAGGATTCCTCATCAGGTTGTTGTCGTAGTCGCAATAAGTGGTATCAGAGCTTCCCAGGTTTCGCTTGGGATTTGTCTGGAGATTCGGAGGGCTCGGGATCTGATTCGGTGGAGATCGTGTGTCGATCTCAGATCAGAGGTATTTGTGTTTGTGGGATCGTGTGTCGATGTCAGGAGGACGCAAGGAGTGCTCGTGGAATCTGTGGTGGAGTAGATACGGTGAGAAACTCAATCTAGGTTTCAAGGAAAAGGTAAAAATCGAATTTTTATCAAAGAGTGATCTATTTCCAGTTGATTGATTTTTCGCATAGATAGAGGATCAAGTAATCTAAATGGCAGAAGAAATTGCTTCGGTTAAGACCATGAATCCTCATCCGAGGATTGATGTAGTCAAGTTCAATGGTACAAATAATTTCGGGATGTAGAGATGTGAGGTTATGGATGCCCTAAATGCGTCAAACCTCGAGGATACTCTCCTACTGGAGAAGAGGAGGAGCACAACCACTGATGAAGAGTGGGCAAAGATGAACAGGTCGGCGTGTGGGTTGATTCGTTCATGTTTGTCGCAAGATATAAAATATCTTGCACAACATGAGACGTCAGCGAAGCATCTGTGGGAAACCCTTGAGAAGAAATACCTGACGAAGAGTGTTGAGTCAAGGTTGCAGCTTAAGAATAAGCTGTACAGATTTCAGATGAAGAAGGGGAGCATAGTGAATGAGCACATCAACCGATACACGAAGCTTCTTACAGACTTGGTGAACGTGGATGTCATTGTAGAAGAGGAGGACAAGGCGATCATCTTCCTGAACTCACTCTCGGAGGAGGAGTATGAGACATTCACTCTGACCTTTATCAATGGTAGGCAGACTCTGGACTACCATGAGGTGTCGTCTGTACTGACAAATTATGAGACGAGGAAAAAGGAGAGACATCCTTCTCAGTCAAGCTCATCGATGGAGGCACTGGAAGTAAGAGGCAGGGGTTCATCGAGGAAGAGCAAGGAGGTTAGAGGAGGATCAAAGTCCAGGCCAGGGTTTAGGGATCTCAAAAGGAATCAATGTACTTTCTGCAGAGAGATTGGGCACTGGAAGGTGGACTATCCGAAGTTCAAGGGAAAGAAGAAAGAATCAAAGTCTGAGGCAAATCTCGCAAAGGTGGTTAACACTCCTAGCAGTAAATCACAGGCAGATGGATCAGACTCAGATTCATCGGTGTTCTCTTTTTCAGTTACAACTCCCATCATAGGCTACTCAGGTGAAAAAGAGTGGATCTTGGATACAGGTGCAATATACCATGTATGCCCTAATCGGGACTGGTTTACCAGTTTTGAGAAGCTGGAGGGGTGTTCGGTCGTTATGGGCGATGATCATCCGTGCATCATGGAGGGTGTTGGTACTATTCCAATCAGAATGTTTGATGGGATGGTGAGGGAGCTGAAAGAAGTGAGGTACGTACCTCAGTTGAAGAGGAACCAGATTTCCGTAGGAGCTTTGGAGTCATTGGACCTTGGGGTGTCTATTAAGGAAGGATTCCTTAGAAAGACAAAAGGTTCAATGGTGGTGTTGAAGGCCGATCGCCGGAACAACCTATACTACTTGAAGGGCAGTACGGTGACAGGGCAAGTGGCGGCTTCTACCAGTCCAAAGGAAGATTCACCCGGCTGTGGCATATGAGGCTGGGACATGCAGGAGAGAAGTCAATGCAAGCTCTTGCGAGCCAAGGGTTGCTGAAGGGTGCCAAAACCTGCAAGATGGATTTCTGTGAGCATTGTATCATCGGCAAGAAGACCAGGGTGAAGTTCAGCACAGCATCACACTGCACCGAGGGTATTCTTGACTATGTTCACATGGATGTCTGGGGACCTACCAAGACTGCATCGATTGGAGGTAACCATTATTTTGTGTCGTTCATTGACGATTTTTCTAGGTGCTGTTGGTGTACACCATGCGACACAAAGGAGAAGTCCTAACTGTTCGTGAAGTGGAAGGCGAATCTGGAGAGAAGCACGGGAAGGAAGATCAAGGTCCTCCGTTCTGACAATGGAGGAGAGTATAAATCGGATCCTTTCCTACAACTATGCCTTGATGAGGGCATAGAGAGACACTTCACGGTATGAGAGACTTCGCAACAGAATGGGGTAGTTGAGAGGATGAACCGGACTTTGCTAGAGAAGGTCCGGTGTATGTTATCCAATGCAGGACCGTCAAAGAAGTTTTGGGCTGAAGCTTTGGCGTATGCATGCTACCTCGTGAATAGGTTGTCGTCGTCTGCGATAGGGGAAGACTCCTCTTGAAGCTTGGTCAGGAAAAAACTACTGGTGACTATGATTTGCTACGGGTCTTCGGATGTTCAGCCTACTACCATGTCAGAGATGACAAGTTGGACCCAAGGGCAAAGAAAGGTGTGTTTTGTCGGTTTCAAGCGAGGAATCAAGAGAAGATTTGGGATCCAACGGACAACAAGTTCATACTCAGTAGGGATGTCACCTTCGATGAGGCTTCTTTGATGAAGCCTACGGTCTCTCAGCAGGTGGAGACCAGCAAGACCAAGAAGCTATCACAGCAGGTGGAGATTGATGCAGATCCACCATCTCTAGAGGAATCAGCATCAGTTCGGATCATTCCCGAGGTGACACAGGACAGTGATCGAACAGTTGAAGAAGGTGCTGAAGATGTTAACAGGATCAAGAATAGGTTATGGGTAATGTTCCTGATCCTACTGCAGTTGAAAGACCAAGGAGGAACACTAGGAGACCAGGTTGGCTCACCACTGATATGGTCGTAGCGTATGCACTTTCAGTCGTTGAGGAGGCTATTCCATCTACCTTCAGAGAAGCTGAGATCAGTTCGGAAGCGAGGATGTGGAAAGAGGCCATGAATGAAGAGATGCAATCTCTCTACAAGAACGACACATGGGAACTCACCAAGTTGCCCAAAGGGAAGAAGGCCATAGGCTGCAAGTGGGTGTATGCTAAGAAGTAAGGATCTCTCCAAGAAGATGCGGTGCGCTACAAGGCTCGGTTGGTGGTTAAAGGCTATGCTCAGAGTGAAGGAATTAACTACAATGAGGTATTCTCTCCTGTGGTTAAACATTCGTCAATTCGTATTCTTTTGCCTTGGTTGCGCAATATGAGTTGGACCTTGACCAACTCGATGTGAAGACCGCCTTTCTCTACGGCGATCTAGAGGAGGAGATCTACATGACTCAGCCTACAGGTTTCAAGACTGCAGGAAAGGAAGAGTTAGTATGTAGGCTGAAGAAGTCGCTATATACGGATTGAAGCAGTCTCCTAGGCAGTGGTACAAGCGATTTGATAACTTCATCAGAAGGAAGAAGTACACACATAGCCACTATGACCCATGTGTGTACTACAACAAGCTACCATCAGGTGATTATATCTATCTACTCCTTTATGTAGATGATATGTTGATTGCTTCGAGGTCGAGATATGCTATTGATGCTCTGAAGAGGGATCTATCGTCAGAGTTTGAGATGAAGGACCTTGGCGAAGCTACGAAGGTGTTGGGCATGGAGATCACTAGAGACCGGAGAGTTGGCAGGGTGAGTTTGACTCAGAAGGGCTATTTGGAGAAGGTACTACAGAGGTTCAATATCAACAAGGATACAAAGTCTGTAAGTACACCTATGGCTCTTCACTTCAAATTGTCTGTAAAGATGTCTCCGAAGAGTGTTCAAGAGCGTGAGCATATGTCCCACGTTCCATATGCCAGTGCAGTGGGTAGCTTGATGTACGCTATGATGTGTACGAGACCAGATCTATCACAGGCCGTCTCCATAGTGAGCAGATATATGCATGTCCGGGACAGGGTCATTGGGAAGCTGTGAAGTGGATCTTGAGGTACATCAAAGGAACAATTGATGTAGGTTTAGTGTTTGAGAAGAACTCCACTGGAAAGTAAGAGTGCATAGGGTATGTTGATTCAGACTATGCAGGTGTCCTTGACAAGCGCCGGTCAACAACAGGATATGTTTCACATTCTCTCAGGCACCGGTGAGTTGGCGCTCCACACTGCAGTCTACCGTCGCCTTGTCGACCACAGAGGCTGAGTATATGGCTATGTCAGAGGCCATGAAGGAGGCAATCTGGCTTCAAGGGTTGCTTGATGACTTGGACGTGGAACAGGATCTGCTGAAGATTCACTGTGACAGTATGAGCGCCATTTACTTAGCCAGGAACCAGGTCTATCATACAAGGACGAAGCATATCGACGTCAGGTACCATTTTGTTCGGGAGATTCTAGAAGAGAGTGACATCGAACTGTTAAAGATTCACACCTCAGAGAATCAGCCGACATGCTTACTAAGGTGGTGTCGGGAGTTAAGTTTGCATATTGCAAAGATTTGCTCCATGTCCTTCAGGTAGCTTGAGCTTGCTGAAGCTCATTTGAATGAACTACGGTTGGCTTGATTCTTTTGGGCAAAGGTACGTAGGCAGTCGTAAAGGCGCAGCCATTTGGTGATGCAACTCTTATGAAGCTATTTTGGGTTCTCGAGAAGCTGTTTGAAACTTCACGTAGAGGTGAAGAGTTGTGGCCGATGGATCTTCACGTAGAGGTGGAGAGATTTCACGTAGAGGTGAAGCGTTGTGGCCAGTTGGATCTCACGTAGTGGTGAGATGTTGTGATCTCGATGAACAAGTTAATCTTCCAGTGAGAAGATGTTAAGCTTGCATAAGGAGGGGTGTGCATCGAGTTGAAGCCGATGATGTTTGGTGTGCTCTACACAGACTTGGTGGACCGTCAGTGGAAGACAGGAAGACTATATAGAGCTAGTCAGTTGGAGAGTCAGTGTTGGCTCGTGAGGAAGTCTTCATGAGGTCGTGAAGTTGTGGAGTAGAAGCCACAGTTTGGTGATCGGCATGTATGGAAATTCTCCTAAGGTGAAGTGCAGGGAAGGCATGTGCGATGTTTTCCAGGGAGAACTGAGCTACAGATTCCAAGCCGAGATCGTGTGTCGATTTTGCCGAGATCGTGTGTCGATTTCGTCCGGTGCGCGCAAGCCGAGATCGTGTGTCGATTTCGCCGAGATCGTGTGTCGATTTCGCCAGGTGATAGACTGGGGTACATTGGAGATCGGCTCAGATTTTGGGAAAAAATCTTCGCCGAGGTAGAGAATTATTGGAAAGAGAGAAGTATTGCTGAGGAAGTTGACAAGGATCGTCGAGGGGTCGTCGAGTGATCGCCGAGGAATTCGATGACAAAAGACGAAGGAAGTAGCAGCCAGGAAATAGCCAAATAGCAACAGAACAGGTGTTCCAGTCGACCGCCCCGCTCGACCGCCCCGCAGTAGCAGGTGCTCGGTCGACCGCCCGATCGACCGACGTGCACGACGTGCACAAGGATGGAGCTCGGTCGACCGCCCGTCGACCGACTGAAAGTACTCAACTCTCTGTTGGGCACTCGGTCGACCGCCCGGTCGACCGGTGGAAGGGGTCGGTCGACCGCCTGGTCGACCGGTGGAAGGGGTCGGTCGACCGCCCGGTCGACCGACAACTGCAGATTTAGAAACCGTGTTATATAAATACGGGTTTTTTCTAGGGTTTGGCTAATGCTGAAAATTCTGGAGCTCTCTTGAGATTAGAGAAGCTGCTAGCATTGTAATCTTGTTCCAAAAGTAATAAACCTCTCTTTTGATTGCCCAGGGACGTAGGCATTGAGGCCGAACCTCGTTAGATTGTTTGTTTGCGTGTGCTTTCTCTGGTGTTTGGTATTTGTGCGGTTTTGTGATTGTTCTTCGTGCTTGGGAGATTCAAGGATTCCTCATCAGGTTGTTGTCATAGTCGCAACAGTATTTGATGAGTCTAATATTTTTTATTATTTGATACTTTTATTAAGGGATGTTATGGATAAAATTGTGTGAAAGAACTGACGATGAAGTGATTTTATGATTTACATACTTGATTGTGCGCAAAGGCAATTTCATTATCAAGAAGCTAAGGGGTAAGAACAGGACGGAGTAGCTCAATACAAGGGACAAAGTTCAGAATCTCATGAGGACAAATCAAATAGTTGGTGGGCACACAACACCAAAGACAATATCAGTTCAATCGACCCAACCTCAATCAGATCGAAACTGAAAATCAAATCCCAAATCCATGAGTAAATCCCAGCCAATTCCAATTCAAGATCATTTCCCAAATCATAAGTAAACTCAACCAATTTCAGTCAAAATCAAATCCCAAATCCACAAGCAAATCTGCACCAATTCCAATTTAAAATCAAATCCCCAACAATCTCTAATCTTAGCTACAAACGCACGGCTGCAGAGTTGGCTGAGTTTAGATAACTGATAAGGGGAAAAGATCTGAATAGATAAAATTCAAATCTCAACTGAAATTAAGCCGAGCGAACAACCTGGCATATGGATAAGAGTGGCCACAAGCTATAAAAGGAGTAGTAATGCTCGCAGAGAGGAGGGAGCTGATTTCAGAGATAGTCTCCGTGAATTTTTGCTGAGAAGAAGAGGTTAAGGCTGAGAGGAAAAGAAGAAGTCGCACATAGAGTCATCAGGCTATATCTTTCTCTCTTTTGTATTCACATCTTTAACGACTTGATTATATTTTAATAAAAATGAAGATTTTCTTTAAATTGAGCAGGTAAATTTATAATCTTGATTTTGGATGATATCTTTGTGAAGTGGCTATGCTTAATGAATAGATCTATGCACTTTTATTTTATTGATATGTTGGCTTTAGATCTAAGGTAGACTATGCCTATAGAATTTATTCTAGAGATGATTTATTCCTAAGACTAAGTTTTCGCATCAATTTTTTCTGTTGCTTTATTATCATCGAGATATTTTATGCCTATTAATATACTTTTGGAGTATGACGAGTAGATAGGGTATGTCTAGATGAATAAGTTATCTGCATAATTTAGAATTTCAAGTAACAGAACTTAGATTGACTTTAAACTCAAGAATCGTTTAAAAATTGTGATCTTTTCAAAGGTTGAATATTTACTAAAATTGATTTAGGATAAACATTTTACTTAATAAAAAAATAAAAAGATATTCTTTCATCATCTTTAATTAAGAATTTCAACTTAAATCACCCTGAGGATTCAACTTGGTTTTATTGCTTTATTCGCTTTAGTAGTTTAGATTCAATTGTAAATTTGCTTCGATTTGTAGATTGAACGACAACTGTATTTAACCGATCAGCAGGATAAGACATATAATTAGAGGTTGGATGGATCAAACAAAAATGTTATATAAAGATGGAGGATGGAAGGATATCTAGCTTTAAATTACAAGCTATATCAAAGTCATATCAAGCTATAAGGGCCGTTGGAACAAAAAAAAATCAAACTCCATAATATCAAGTCAAGTAAAGATACGTCTAGCTATGCAAGACCTAATTAGAGCAAAAGAAGATTTGAGCTGCTACGTTCACAATCAATAAGAATTATGTAAGTAAAGTAATTTTATTTATCTTCAACTTTACACAAGTAGGAATTCACAAATAAATTTTTTATCTCTTGCTACTATCCTACCACTCATCTCCCACTAGCATACTAGTTGAGTAAAGGAGTCAAAAACACTTACATCAATTGATCACATCACTAAAGTGTGTTTGCCTCGTTCTCAGCCTGACAACTAGAAAGAACTTCTAAGTTTTTATTAAATATCTCTCTTGTTCACAACATATTGGTATGTACTTTACTCTTGAGTTGATAGATTGACTAGTAATGGACTTGTCTCGTCTTGTCTTCAAGTGGATCAATATACTAAATCTTTTTTACTGCCTTTTTATTCTTTGACAGCAAGAGAGAAGTCACTTTAATTTTATAACCAAGAGACATCACTCTCTTTTTTTTTTTCCATGTGTCCTAGTACTAACTATATTCATCATTTATTAGCCCACTTTCTTACTAATTCAACACATGCCTCTCTCATGTGTCACAAAGCCAATCAAGTAATATCTCAGTCGACACTGCTCCTTACCTGCTACAGTACACTTTAGTTTAATTATTTGTTGGAGAGAAAAGCCTTCTCTCTTCTTTTCTCTTTTCTCTTTTCTCCAACTGCAATAGTGTTTTCTCTTCCTCTCTCTTCCTCTTTCTTTTCAGCTGTAGCATCCATTAATGCACATATTTTTCTAGCCAACAAGATCTTCTCTGTTGCCTGCATTTAATGCCCAAAGAGCAAATTATCTCCTATGAGCTAACGGGCAAATCTTATATGTCCTCTCTTGAGTCTTTATATTTAGATCTGAGACACAAAAAAGAGAACAAATAATGAAGAGAACATTCAATTGAGCGGAGAGGATAAATCTTCACATTTTCCTGAAGAGATCCTCAACTTGCAAATCTTCAAAAATTTAGAAAAATTAAGAGGAGTTAATGAGGTGAAATCTTCTTCAATTCTCTAGCCAACTTCTCCATTAATTGAAGTGCCCATGCATTCAAGTTTTTGTCAAGTTTACTTCATTCATTCTCTATTAATTAGAGAATCTCTAATTCTAAATTGCTTAAATCATTTCTAATTCTCTTTTAATTCTTGATAGATTGTACCAATTTTGAGTTAATTTTCAGATTCAAAATCTATTTGTTCAGAGCTTTTCAATCAAAAAAGTTACTGAAATTTTAAAGTTTTCACCAAGCTTCTCCAATTACTTCATTTAATTCTCTAATGATTAAAGAATCAGGAGTTTTAAATTATCAATCATTTTTTATTCTTTTTATTTAATTCTTGATAGTTTATGCTAATTATTGAAGATAGTTATTATTGCTATTTGATTACATAGAACCTCATTGTGTATATTTTATTTAATTTGATTATTATGCTAATTGGTTCTTATTATTATTTTAGAGAACAACATTATCTTGTGATCTTTATGTTCCTTTCGGTGAAGAGTGAAATCCAAGCTCGCGAAATTTCTTAGTGGTTGTAAAACTATTCGGGTAGAAGAGAGAAGTTCAAGCTCAAGAAGAGTCTTGATAGTGTAATTCTTGCTTCAAAGAGAAGCTAATATTGTATTTAAAATCCTAGAGATGAGGCCTCTAGATGGTGGATGTAGAAGAATTTCTCGAACCGCCCTAAAATTTCTATGTTCTTTCTCTTGCTCTCTACATTTATATTATTATTGTTGCATTTATTATTTAAGTGTGCTTGATTTAATATTATACTATAGTTGATCATGTCAAAGCTTTTTATACTATTGTTGATCCTACCACTGTCAGAACTTTCAATACTTAATCAAAATTTACTATTATTGATCCTACCAGTCAAACTCGAATCCTATCAGTATATGAAGTATGAAATTTTATTTGATTGTTTTTTAATTACACCTTGACCCTAGTCACCCCCTCTAGGTCCAATAATAACAACTTCAGAGCATGATTGATGAGTTGAATCAATATCATCTGCCTACCGATAATCTAGAGACTCTTAAGAGAGAGCGTAAGTTGTTGTGTCTCTAAACTTTTGTCTTGTTTGAGCCCTACCTTGAAACCATTGAGAGGACAACTTCTAGCAGCTAAAGGGGGTAACCTAGCTCTTTATAGCTTGTTGTTTAGGCTCTCTCTAGCTTTGAGTCCTTGTCTACTGATGTAGGAGATCAAAGAGCAAGGCAAGACAAACAGTAGGCCAAAATAACTTGACCTATCGATAGCCCTTTTTTTGGACTGTCGACAGGCTTTTCCCGAGAGAAAGAGTTTTCATACCTATCGGCAACGTTCTCTTCTGGCCTGTCGACGGGCTTTTTCCGAAAGTGAGGGTCTACTAGTTTTTTCTCCTTGGCTGTCGATAGCACCCTTTAGCTGTTGACAACCCTATTACGTAACAGAGTATTTGGGTTTACTTAGAATTCTGTTTTAGGTTCTAAATTTGGATTCCTATAGATTTTATACTTTCTTTATTTTGAACTTTCTTTTTCTTTATTTTGAATTTAGTTTTCATAGACATAATAGAATTTTTGTAAGCCAATATAAAGGCCCTTATATTCTTATTTTGTTTCAATCTATTATTCAACTTTTATGAATAAACTTTTGAGTTTTTCTTCATATTTGCTCGTGGATTCGAGTTGTTCTCATGGCTCATGAATTTGGATCATTCTTTCTCGTGGATTCGAGTATTTACCCTTACCTGAAGGCTTCTTTAGGGTCTGTCAATGCTAAAACGAGATCTAGCCTGCGCCGCTCGTCTTCTTCGCTTTCCCGTCTGCGTTAAGTAGTATCAGAGCTACGATCACTTTTCAACGATGACGGGAGATGACGATGGATTGTAAGGCCTTTCCACAAGAATAGTACTACTGGAAGGAGGGACAACACCATCAAAAAGATATCTCTCCAGATTGATGATTGAAGTCTGGCCAATAGTACATACCAAAGCAGAAATGATCGTCAATTGATCGACCACCACTATATTAACCACCATCATATCAACTATGCCCCCATCGACTACCACCACATCATCCATCACTAAGATATCATAACAACATCCTCAATTATCTGAATTTTTATATAAAGAGGAATCACTCATTTATCAGTCCAATGATTTTGAAGACGATTATGAAAGATGAAGAAGGTTTGCTAATCCTAACCTTAATAGGAGAGGTAGATACCCTAACCCTAAAACGAGAAGTAGGTTTCCTATATATATCCGAGACCAAGGAGAAGGATATTCAAATCGATGAGTTTTCTACTTCTATTCCTTCTCTTGATGGAGTCATGATGTTGAGTGAACCATGTTTTGGATTGAGGAAGTTAATTTGTTTGACATAGAGTATATTCTCATGAAAGATCATGTCGCATTTGTCGTTCGTAAACTTAAAGGAAGTACAGAGGCA
This sequence comes from Agave tequilana, assembly GCA_038442645.1. Taxonomy (NCBI): domain Eukaryota; kingdom Viridiplantae; phylum Streptophyta; class Magnoliopsida; order Asparagales; family Asparagaceae; genus Agave; species Agave tequilana. Next base: position 67,853 of record JAVJIF010023696.1, read on the forward strand.
TGGTGGGGTCGATTTCAAAACATGCGTATGTACCAAGAAAAGCCACGTATAAGAATGTGGAGCCGGATGAGAAAACTCTTATAAGCCTGTAGCTTTGCTTTGGAGGAATAAGAGATGGAGAATCGACCACGACCAAGCATGAGATATTATCAAACGAGACTGCGAAGCCACATCAGCAACCATTAATTGAAGATCAGTTAACTAACAGAGATTTATCAAACCTTCAAGCGATTATTATCCAAGCACAGTCTCTCGATGAAGTGATGAAGCCTTTTCCACCTATTCCTAGTTCGAAAGAAGAAAACCTACTTTCATGCCTGTATGCAATCAAGGCGAGTTCTTCGTGGAGCCCAAGGAATAAGAGCAAGGCATTGCTTTAGAAGAAGTATCACCACCCGTGGAAGATATCTAACATCATGGTACATCTATTCTTCATAGTTTTGAGGATTCTTTCATGCGGAAGAAGAGTGCTAGAAATGAAAACTTTAATTTTTTTCAAGTTCATATCACCTACTATCAGCATGTGGACACAATGTATTCCCGAAGGTACACCAAATTTCATCTTCAATTGTACTTTGAATGATCTTGTGGAAGCGAATTAATGCGTTTTGGGAGCATGGTGTATGTGTATGATTGGATGATGAAAGAGTACCAACCGATTGGCATTGATTATCATCCAATGCAAGATGATGATTACATTGAGGATTTGATGATGCAACACTATATAGAGTTTAATGAAGATCGTCGAGACAAATCATGATTTTGAGATCATACTTTTCTCAAGTAGAGTTTGATAAATCCAACAAGAAGTATAAGGCAACCTCTAACAAATAAGATGCGAGAGAAACTCTTTGAGGAGAAAGACATGATGATGGTATATTTGAGGAGAGGAAGAATCTCAACTTAAGAGTCTCTACCAAGCAGCTATATCCTGATAGGAACTCGAGGACGAGTTCTTTTTAAGAGGGGAATTGATGTAGGAGATCAAAGAGCAAGGCAAGACAAACAATAGGCCAAAATAACTTGACATGTCGACATCCCTTCTTTTAGACTGTCGACAGCCTTTATCCGAGAGACAGGAGTTTTCAGACCTGTCGACAGCGCCCTCTTCTGGCCTATCAACAGGCTTTTCTTGAAAGTGAGGGTCTGTCGGTTTTTTCTTGGCTGTCGACAACATCTTTCAGCTGTCGACAACCCTATTACATAACAGAGTATCAAAGTTTGCTTAGGATTCTATTTTGAATTCCAAATTTTTGAATTCAAATAGATTTTATACTTTCTTTATTTTGAACTTTCTTTTTTTATTTTGGATTTAGTCTTCATAGATAGACTAGGATTTTTGTAAGCCTATATAAAGGCTCTTGTATTCTTATTTTGTATCAATCTTTTATTCAACTTTTATCAATAAACTTTTGAGTTTTTCCTCATATTTGCTCGTGGATTCGAGTTATTCTCTTAGCTCGTGTATTCGGGTCATTCTTGCTCATGAATTCGAGTATTTACCCCTACCTTAAACTTCTTCAGGGTTGATCAGCGTTAGAACGAGATCTAGCCCGCGTCATTCGTCTTTTTCGCTTTCTCGTCTGCATCATCTACCTCATTTATTGACAGTCTAGCGACATGGAGTTTTGCATGGCTCTCCTGTGTTGTCCGAGGTTTTCCTATAGGTCGCGGACTTTCTTGTGGCCGTGGCGGTTCTTGTGGTCGAGGTGTTGGTCATAGAGAGTCACGACGAAGCACTCATTGTTAGAGAACCAAACATACAGCCATGGCAAACTGGCATAGGTTTCATCTTCTCAGCCTGCCTGTCTACAGATGGTTTTGAGCAGTCCATTTTTCAGTATCCTTCACTTGCTACACAAGATTACTTCTGCTGGATCCCTTTTTATTAATACTATATTACCCTTTAGCTGGGCTAAATATGACTCTTTGCTGCAAATAATGCACTCAAATCTCGACTGCAAATATAGTTATTTTGGCACACACTAGGTACATCTTGCCTGACCAGTACCTCACTTTCCTGGGTCATCGACTCCAGAGCATCTACTCCCTTCAGTTGTAAATATTTCTTGTTTTCCACCTTTAGTTCGTCCACTGTAGTGTTTTTTTCAATTATATTTGTTGAGGGAGTTTTAGGGTTTACCATTGTTATTAGCATTCTTCACCCCACACTACATAATTTTTTTGTCTGATGTCCATCACATTCATGGTCTTACTCTTAATCTCTTATCTATGAATCGTCAAAAAAAACATAATTGGTGGGGTTTGATCGTTATGGACTGTACTATTTTCAGTGTGAGAATTACTTTTTCACTGGGTACCATCGTTGCTCGATGAGTGTTTTCTCCTTTTCAGTGGAAAAGTTGGTTTTGGCATGCTTCTATTAAGATCAATCAACTGAAATTGTGTCCAAGTTGGAGTGCACATGTTCTCATTTAGGAAAGCATCATAGGTCAAACATCCTTTTTTAGGGAAAATAAAAGATATAATACTCTTTCTAAAGTGACTCACACCGATATTTGGAGACTTACACGCGTCAAAACTAATTCTGATTACTCCTATTTTGTAACTTTTATTCATGATTTTTCTCGCATGACATAGTTATTTTTTATGAACAATGAAAATCTCTGCGTTTAATTTATTTTGTAAAGAAATTCAGAATAGATTTGGAAGTTTATTAAAATCTAACATTCTGATAATGTTTTGGACTATTGTTTTTGTTTCCTCTGCAAACTTTTTTTAGGGACTATTCTTCATCATTTGGTATTATTCATCAAACTATATATGCTCACACATGCCTCACAACAAAATAGTGTTGTTGAGTGCAAGATTAATCACTTGCTTGACATTCATGCACAATTATAATTCATATGCATGTTTCAAAGCATTCAACAGCGATGCATTTTTAACTGTATATTATCTTATTAATTGTGTTCCTTCCTCTATAATGAGTGTCAAAACCAATTTCTGTTTTTTTTTTAAACAAGAAAAAGAAATTATTTGATTTACCATCTAGGGTCTTTGGTTGGCTTTTTCTTTCTAATATATTAGAGGACGGATATGATATACTAGATCCTAAGACAATTAAATGTGTAATTTTAAGCTCTATCTTATATCTGGTGTTGTTTTCTTATCTCTACTACATATTCTGTTTTTGCTTCTATCTTATCTCTCTACTATATATTCTCTTTTTGCTTCTATCTTATCTGTTGTGTCAATTCCTATTTTTCATAACATGAGGCTTTACTAAATCCTGGGTGGAGTCTATGGATTAATATATCAGAGTTACCAGTGTCAATCAATTAATATATCATAACACAACATCCAACTACTCTGAAGTATATTGCCTACAGGTTCAAATTACTATCCAATTGATAGACATTTTGCCTATCTACTATGCAGCAGAAAGAGTAATAAAGTAAAAGGAATTTAAAGAATAAGATTGATAACTTCAACATCAATATGCTAAGTAATACATAATGATTCTAGATATATAACTACAATAGCATAAATATGCAATGATTCTAGATATATAACTACAATAGCAAAAATATGCTAACAAAATCGGGCCTCAATAGAAAAACAAAAGTTATATACATGCACAAATAGAGAAGTGACTTCGGTATCAACACTCTACAGATATAGAATATAGCCCTCTAAAATAACCAATGTTTCTTTCGTGGCTTGTACCTAATTTTCATATCTGCAAGAGACCACAAGGAATACATTAATGTGGGAAAGAAACTTTTGTAGGAGAAAAAAGACATGGTTCACAAATTATAGACTAAGCAAATTCTAGAAGCCATTAAGAAAATGTCTGAGAAAGCTGGTAAGCAGTAACTGACCTTGGAGTTCATACAGTGAGTTATAGTGTACTTCGGACCAGAAGCTCAGCCATAGCTCTATAGCAGAAAAGGAACACATGATGAATTGAGATTATGTTCAAAATTAGATAAGTTATAGAAAAATTTAATTGAGCACATGAATGGTGTTAATTTAATATGATGAATTAAGATTGCTCGATATACATTGTTGTCCATGACCAATAATCTTAAGCTTTTGCCTAAAATGATTATTTCAAGAAGCCTAGGTGCAAACCTCATCATTGTCAACCCCCCAATTATTCTTCTTTTCCAAGCGAGACCGTGAGGCTCAGAGGAGTTGAGGGCTAGTTTTAAGTGTTAGGAACCTAGACTGCTAGACATATATTTTGTTCCACAATCCATAAGCTTAAGGGGTTAGCTGACAGGATTAAGATTGTTACTATAAAAAAAACTTAAGAAAGGTAGCTAGACATGTTACCTAATAGAAGGGGAAATGTGAACTAGATTAGGACTGTATGTTGTATTTGTTTACTAACTCTTGCAAGCATGAAAAGACTAAGCATGATAACTTATTTGCTTCACTTCTCAACCAGGGTTATTTGACTTAGTAATCATCCCCCTTTTACATATTTCCAATCTTTAATCTCGAGTCCATCAACTGCTCTGGGCTTTGTGTTATGAAATTTAACAACTTTCTGAGTTTGACAATATTAATGCATTTTTTACAAAGCGTATAGTGGGCATGTTCGTCCTTGGGTGATGTTAATCATTATTCTCGAGGTAACATGCAAATCTGGTGATTTGTAATGTAATAAACTTCTCTTCAGCTTCAGATGTTCATGTAGTTTGCCTATAACTTATGGTGTTACCTCTCTGAGGTGCCTGGTTTCGAGGAATAATTTCTACAGAACAAGTATCTCTAAATGATGTAAGAAGACATATTTTTGCTCCAAACTGCAAACAAATAATAGACAGCATTAGATAGATATGTTTGTCATGCAAAAAGATATTTTTACTCCAAACTGCAAACAAAATAATAGACAGCATTAAAAAGATAAAAAGCTTACAACAATTACAAGAACATTGTCAAATCAAACTAATATTTTCACGTAGCATAAACGAAAAACAATGAAGAGAATGAGTCGTTAAAGAAATTTCGCCCGGTAGTCCCGATGCAATAGCCATTTACTTGAAGGTAGCTAAGGAGTTTAACTCAAGCTTTTATGGTTTACTAAGGCTTCAAATTCAGATTGTGAAGCCAGTTATGGGAATCAGATGATGCGGACATCCATCCCTGGCGCGTGTACCAAGAAGATGAAGATGCGTCGCATCGATATGGTTTATTTGTTGGCTTTATTTTATTTTTGATTTTCTTTTGTAGTTGCTTTTTCTTTTAATTTGAAAATTAGTACCACATCGGATGTATATTGAGAATTGAATTTTGTAAAGCGTTTAAATAGACTCATGTACTAGTTAATTGAATTAATGCAAAATTTTGATGAAAAATATTATATGAGATTAAAAGTGCTTCAAGGAGTAAAACCCTAATTTATAATTCTTTCTTGGCCCCTCTCCTCTTCTCTTACTCTCTCCTATATCCCTGTTCTCCCGCTGCTGCTGACAGAAACCCAGTGCCACCATCTCTTCTTCTTCTCCTCGTTTCCCCCCGCACCCTGCTCCTTCTCCTTCTCGGTCACTCTCTCTCTTTCCTCACCGCCGGCCTCTTTTTCTCACTCCACCTCCTCCATCGTCACTAGCCCACTGTCAGACTGTCATCATCGCCGCCCTAATTCCCTGCTCCCTCTTTGCCAGCGCCAAGCAGCCAGATCGTCATCGCTACCACTTCCTCTCGCCTGCCACCCATTGACAACCAACTCAACCCAATCCTGAGGTCATCCTCAACTCATCAAGATCTCATCGTGACCTCGTCTCCACTCGTCGACCATGATCCCAACCTCATCGTTGACTTCTCCATCGACCCTTGACCTCCTCTGCGACAGCAACCAGAACCCAACCGTCCACGACGATTCTGACCTGTCATCTTCAAATTGGAATCAACTCCGGATCGCATTCAGACTCGCATCTACAATCTTCTGCAGTATCCGACCCGGACCCGATCCGATCCACTTCAAACTTAAAAGGGCCACCTAGTCCACTGTTGTACAAACTTGGATCCATCACTGTGCAGATTCAGGTCTGACTTGACAGCAGGATCCGACCCGCTACACTATAGTGTAGACCCGTTAAGCAGATCCATACCCGCTAAGCATTAGAATTTGGTTTTCAGGGTGTTTCTCTGCTATCTGGAGTCCAATTTGAGTTGTTATCGAGGATTGGACTCGTGGAGGATAGAACTACGTATCAGTAGGACACTGAGGTCGATGTGATTCTCAGTAAATACTTTTTCTGGACATAATCTTTAATTATGAGTCTTGATAATAGTTTTGTACTGTTTTATCAATTTATCTACTGCCATAAAATAATCGTGAGGTTGTGAGAATATGTTATAACCCGTAAACTGCTAATCGTTAATATTGCATGCATAATTGTGCCATCATAAGTTAGTACTTGCATTGATTTATTTGAGAATATAATGATATAACATGCATCTACAGTTTTTGTTAAATTTATCTGTTCATATTACAAGTTTTAACTATTTAACTATTTTCCTACTCACGATCATAATTTTAGTGAAACGTTGCATATTTTAGTGACATTACTGATCTTTGTCCCACATATACACACTTCACATCAATTTGGTATCAAAGTACGATTATGATAGAAATTGCATCTTAGACACTTTTATTTACTTTCTTGCATTTAGAACTTAGGCTTTTACTAAAAAAATCACATCTACTTTAGAGTTGCATCCTCTTATCCATTTAGATTTAATTTAGTACATGCCCCTCCGTAGTGGTAACATGTATCTTCTAGGAGAGTTTAGTAAGTTTTCCATCACCACAATGGATTCCCACTTGTCACGACACTCACCGCAATAGAGACTAAGTTTGATGCCCTAACCCAAATCATGAACCAAACCAAGAGAGCTTAGGCATGGTAGATACGTGCCTCAAAAACCACAATGAACGTAAAGAACATGATCCAACCGCAACGAGCATAAAGAAGAATATCATCCGTTTTGATAACAAATCAGGGGCGAAGTGCGCAAGACCTTGATGACCAATACTTGAAGAGCATCAAGTTGAATGTTCCCATTTTTGACGGTTGTCTGGATCCTCAATGCTTCCTGGAATGGCTGACACATGGAAAAATATTTCACATGGTACCCTATTTTGAAGCTAGAAAAATCAAATTTGTTATAATGAAACTGACTAGCCAAGCTAGCTAATACTGGACCAATGGGAAATCGATGAGAGCATACCGACGTCAGATCCTATAGAGATTTAGTCACTATGGAGGACAAGCTCATAGATAAATACGTGCCAGCATCTTACTACGATCGTCTTTTTGACAACCGACAATGTTTCACCCAAGGTACTAAGTCCGCAAAGGACTATGTTACCCAATTTGATGAGTTCTTCATTCATTGTAATGCCCTAAGCACAGAAAGTACTCCCTAGTTCTTTCCCGATTTAGAGCTGGACTTAGAGAAGTACTGAACTTTTGGCTCGTGGAGTCACATAGCATAAAAGGCTTATGCGTTAGTCCAAAATTTAGATGTTGTCAAGTCTAGTTAGATCTTTAGGAGTCAAACCCAAGTGCCCAAATCCAATTTGAGTCAGTACCTAATCCAATTTTAAGCTTAGATATCAACACCCAAAATGGTTACCAATAGCAAGAGTGTTAAAAAGAACACCAAAGGCAAGGACATTGAGAAGAAATCCTCCAAAATTAGTCTCACAATCAATGCTACAAGTGTCAAGGATATGGACACATTGCTACCAACTGTTCCAGCCCTGTTAGGATCACCATAATTGATGGAACTCTCACCGAATCTGATTCTGAAGATAATGCCTATTAGCCAAATGAAGAAGTAGATGGCGATTCTAATTTTGATCAAGAAGATGACAATGTTGAATTCAATTATATTCGACACACACTTTCAACTCATCTATCTGTCATCAGATGTGTATTTTCACAACCAACAGAAAAGAACGATTGAAAAAGAATTACAACCTTTCACACTTCACCAAGATTGAAGATAAAAATTATAAGGTGGTTGTGAATAGTGAAAGTTGTATTAATGCAGTATCATCCAAAGTGATTGAAAAGTTTGGATTAAAAATTGTACTGCATCCCCACCTATACAAGATATCATGAATTAACTTTATGGTTCTAGAAGTAAAACAATAGTGTCTTGCCCGGTTGATTTTAATTTTTATAAGGATAAAATCTGGTGTGATGTGGTTACCATGAATGTGGGTCTAATTATCCTAGGAGACCTTGATTGTTCAATAAAGATGTCACTATCTATGATCGATCTAATATGTATCAATTTGAACATAAGAGTAACAAAATTAAGCTTCTGCTCTTGAGACCCAAAGCCCTAGCAGACACCTACGCACCAAAAAAATAAAAAAGTTAACCTAATAAGTGCGAAAGTTATTGATCAAAAACTGAAGAAGAAGCCCGCCCTTTCCCTTCCTTGGCTCTGTTGCCAACTCCATCTTCCCTGCCACCAGTTGTTATCACTCCCTCCTTTTTCTTATTGGTCTTGCCTGCTCTGGCTGTTAACCCTTTCCTCCTTTACTGTCGACATCATTCTAATATAGAGTATCTGAGCTTGCATCTGCATCTGCATTTGCATCATACGTGCACAAACTACACAAAGAGATCAGTGATGGAATTAAGTATGACAACATTAATTATAAAGTACAACTTGATATCAGGAAGAAAATTATAACTTTTAGTGTTGACGATTGTGTGAGAAAACAATTTTCTCCAAGAACTGTTAAAAAGTTGCATGCTCATAGTGCTGGACCTTTCAAGATTTTGAATAAATTGAATAAAATAAATAACAATACATATATTATAGATCTTCCAAAAAAATTAAGCATTAGTTATACTTTCAATGTTGAGAACTTAGTGGATTACAAGGGCCTCGGTTTTAATCCCAGCAACTCATTGCTAAATAAGCTATCCCCTGAGTCATTTTGTTAGAGCCCTTCACTATCTACACTCCCAAATACTCATTCTAATATAGCAGAAAGAGTTGATAATTATAGAGAATGAGATTATCGCCACCAAATATGGTGGGACTCACAGATACTTGATCCGCTAGAAAGGAAAAGCACCAATTGAGGATACATAGCTAGACTAAGATAACTTACAGCAGATTGGTCCAGATGTGTTAGAGCAGTACAAGAGCGTTTCTATACCTGACTCAGCGGGGTCGAATCTCTCCCACTCGAGGAGAATAATGGGGACATCCAGCCCTGGCGCGTGGACCAAAGAAGACGAAGGTGCGTCACATTGATATGGTTCGAGTAGTCTGAGTCGTTATGTATTTTTTTCGCCTTATTTTATTTTTATTTTTTATAGTTATTTTTTTTATTTTGAAGTTTAGTACCACGTCGAATATATCTTGAGAATTGGATTTTGCAAAGCCTATAAATAGGCTCATGTACTAGTCAGTTGAATTAATGCAAATTTTAATTGAAAATGTTGTGAGATTAAAAGTGTTTTAGAAATAAAATCCTAATTTATAATTCTTTCCCAGCATCTCTTCGCTGCTCTTGCTCTTCTTCTCATCTCCCTGTTCTCTCGTTGTCGCCGAGAGAACCCCATTGTCGCCATCTATTCTCCTCATTTTACCATCGTGCCCTGCTCTTTCCCGACCACCCTCTCTTTGCTTGTCGTCAGCCTCTCTTCCTCACTCAATCTCCTCCATTATCACCAACCCTCCGCCAGACCGTCGCCACCCCGCTACTCTTCTGCCCCTCTTTGCCAGTGCCACCTAGCCAGATTGCCACCACAACCACTTCCTCTCGCCTGCCACCCATTGACAGCCAACCCAACACAGTCCTAACATCATCCAACCCAACAGTCCTAACATCATCCTCAACTCATTGAGACCTCATCGCGACCTCATGTGCACTCATCGACCACGATTATGACCTCGCCATCGACTTCTCCGTCAACCCCGACCTCCTCTGCGATAGCAACCCGAACCCAACCATTCTCGACAAAGTTGACCTGTCATCTTCAAATTGAAAGCAACTCCGAATCGGATTCAGACCCGCATCCATAATCTTCTACAGAATCTGACCCGATCCTAACCCGGTGTACTTCAACTTAAAGAGCAACTAGATCAGCTACTATGCAAACTCGATTTATCACTTTGTAGCTCCAGGTCCGACCCGCTCCGCTACAGTGCAGACCCGTTAAACAGATGCAGACCTATTATGTAATGGTCCCAGATTATAATCACCTCATGAACATTATCATCCAATAATCATCAATACTTACAAAAAATTTTAGCAGCATCTCTTTTATAATACAGAGTCTGTCAGATACATTAGTATAAAATTTCAGCTTGACATCACTTACATAATCATAATTTTGACTTGACATCGCCTACTTATAAATTTTTAAGCTTTGATCATATGAATTCAATTAAATATTTTAATCTCAAAAACAAAATATAACCACATGCTCGAAAGTATACCCCTCGGTACCACATTCTAACACAAAACCAACTCAAATCCTTATCCAGATACCATTATATATATCCAGATACAAGTAGAACTCATATATATTATATATATTATATATATATATATATATATATATTATATATATATATATATATATATATATGAGAGAAATGTAAATCAGCTGACACAGGAGGCAACTCCCTCCTATGTCGCACTCAAAAATCATATTTTTCGAGTGAATTTTCAAGATCCCACCGCACATTATCATATTCATATTCTAAAATATACACACATATAAAATCAAGTGATTTGAAATTCGTTTACTCATTGATCTAATCGTTCCATTTTGTTCTATTGTTAAAAACCGTTAATGTTTGAACCCAAAGAAAATGGAGTAAACAAACTTCAAATCACTTGATTTTTTATATGTGTATATCTTAGAATATGAAGATGATAATGTGCGGTCGGATCTTGAAAATTTACTCGGGAAATTGATTTTTGAGTGCGACATAGGAGGGAGTTGCCTCCTGTGTCAGCTGATTTACATTTCTCTCTCTCTCTCTCTCTCTATATATATATATATATATATATATTATATATATCCATCCTTGAACCAGTTTTTACATAATCTGTTGCCCAAGGCCCATCACTCTAGTTTTTATAATGATTAACTCATGCAGTTATAGTACTAATAATCTTGTGTTTATTAAATTTTAGATTCAATCAAGATAATAGTAGGTGTTTAGCTTCAATAAAAGATTCAAAGTCAAGTTTTGAAGCTTGCACGTGTTGATTTCAGAGCTCGAGCTTCACGATCACATCAAGTACTCAAAAGAAGTCTAACTCATGGATTAAGTTTGGATCAAATCAAGATAGAGAAGAAGATATTCAAGGAAGATTTTCAAGAGAAGACTTGAGTCCTAATTTGTAAGTTTAAGATTTTTATTTTAAACAAAATGTAAATAATAGATTAGTTGTGGATTGCTCAAACTCATTTATACACACACACACAAAATTTATATATTATCTTCATGTTAAATAGTTTTAGCTTTTAGTTTAACCGTTTTGGTTTTGAGTTTCAAGAATATATCTTTGCGTTTCAAAGAGTATTTCTTTTCGATTTCATGAATAGATTTCATAAAAACAAGTTTATATGGTTTTAATGTGTTAAATTTCATCCATATACATTGTTACTTCATATTGTCTAGAAACCTATTTTGATGAGTTTATATCATGTGTTTAAGTTTTATATTTATTAAACTTATTCTGGAGCTTATTGTCAAAAACAAGTATATTCCATTTACTATGTATATTGGATTCTATCCATACACATCATGCTTTAAATGTGTTTAAATAACTTGTTTTTGTATCTATAGAAGTTCTGAAAAAATCAGTTTTTTCATTTAGAAGTTAGTTTTTGAAAAATACGATTTTTGTTTAAAGTTTAAATTCCTATGTCTCAAAAATAGTTCACATGTTTATAATATGTGTTGATTTTTGATCACACATGTTTATATTTCAAAAATTTACATGAACTTATTTTTGTGAAATTTATAGGATTTAATTGAATTTTTAAGGGTTTTTACAAGTCTAAGTTTTATCTTTAACACCCTGAAAAATTTGGATCTGGTACTGCTTGCGGTCGACTGACCGGTCGACCAAATGCAAGCTCGGTCAACCGACGTACACAACATGCACGAGTACATATCGGTCGACTGGGTCAATTAACTGACTGAGAGACAGTAAGTCTCTGTTGGGTCACGGTTGGCCGACAGAGCATATCTTGGGAAGCGGTCGACCAACAACCCCAACGGTCATAAATTTGACAGTTGGCCGGTCGACCAACAGGTCAGAACTGACCTATAACGGCTAGTTTTCTGTACCCCATTTAAGGGGTCCTTTGGCCAGTTTTTGGGTAAGATTTTAAAGAAGTTTTGAGCTAATTTTTCTCATCTTTAACAGAAGTTTTTCAATATGTTTTTAGAGCTTCATTTTCATATCAAAAGAGATTTTATCAAGAGTGTATCTCTTGTCTTTTTCAAAAAGATTTCTTGAGTATTTTCACCACAAAATATATCTTGTTTTCTCACACAAGCTTGAGCTATCTATTACTATATCCATCCTATAGGGATCCTTGTATGTGAGAGAGTTTGTTTGTGATCAAGAAGTGATCACAAAGTTTTCATCTTTGTATTTGGAGGAATTGGAGGTTACAGCCTTAGTAAACTTGAGGGTTCGTGTGATGTATTATTCTTGCGGGAACAAGTGAGGGACTTGCGGGTCTAAAAGTTCTTGATGGGGCTCGTTGTAGGTGTTGCGACACCAATGATCTTGCGGGATCGATTATAGTGAAAATCCTTCATTGCGGTAAAGGTGGGGACATATAGCAAGTGGCTCTAACCTCGAAACAAATCTCTCATGTTTGCGATTGCTTATCTCTCTCTTTCACTTGTGTTTATATCTTACTTTCTCTTATTGCTTACATCTTTATATTCTTGATATTTACTTAGATTAATTGATAAACTTGCTTGGCTTGTTTAATATTTAACATTGTTATTATTGCTCATTCTTTATATGCTTGATATTATATTTGTACTCACTTGTATTTAACAAAGAGAGATATAGTAACACCTCAACTCTTAATTTAGAAGAATCTTGAGGAGATAGTCCAGAGCCCTTCATCGAATTCGGCTTCACTCTTTGGTTATACTTTGTGTATTAATATAATAGTTTTAGTTTGCATAATTAGTTTTAATTCTGCATTTATTTGGCATTAGATTAGCAAGTCACATATTCACCCCCCTCTAGGTGACCTACAATCGGTATCAGAGCTTGGTGCTCTTGATTTGGGTTTAACAACCTAGAGTTAAAGATCTTTTGTTTTGCTAATCACAATATTTACATACACACACATGGATTTCATTGCACCTCTCGTGTTTGATATTCTTAACTTTTAAACTTGAAAAGTTAAGATGCTCATGTATTTTAAAGCCCTAAGTATTCATGTTTATCTTGCCAAACTAAAAATTCATATTTTAGAAATGACAAATCTTAAGGCTAATGCAAAGCCATCCATGCTTTAAAGTCAACCCTAAATGATGATTATTTATTTAGGGTTTCTAACTTTGATTCGGCTATTAAAGTTTAGAACACTCTCATATTCCTTGATGAATAAACACAATATTACAATGAGAGTGACTTAGATGAAGGAAGTGATACTTCTAACATGTGCTACATGGTCTAAGGGGATGACCCTCTTGAGGTAAATTTTGATCTGAGCTTGATAATAATGAGATATCATATGATGAGCTTACTTTATTTTGTCAAAAATTCTTAAAAATATGATTTGTTAAAAATTAAAATAATAAATTGAAGAAAGAAAATTATTTCATTTAAACGAAAGATTCCTTTCAAATAAACTTGAAATTGTTTCAAAAGAAAAGGAATCTTTGAAGAATCAAGTTGTCTTGATTTCTAAAGAAAAGGATTTTATTTTGAAGAAAAACGAGTCTTTAAAAAAGAAAATTGTTTTGATAGAAAAAAGAAAAGATTTTCATTTCTAAAGTGAAAAATGATATTATTTCTCATGTTTCTTCTTTTAAAATTGAAAATGATATGTGTACTTTGAAAAAGAATATTGATTGTTTGGGCTCCACTTTGAGCCAATGTGCATTTAACCATAATAGATTGAAATTCATGTTTCGCAAGAAACATATTCCATATGTTCATGCACATCCTATACGGCATATACATCATGCTCGTCATGCTCATACTCATCACACTCATTTGTATGCTAAAGTGTACACATGTACACATTGTGGCCGCAAAGGCCATCTTGTAAAATTTTACTTTGATAGATTAAATGATTTAAATTTTGTAAATAAAAATATTTGGGTTCCTATTGCTACTAACCCTTATGGACCCAAAAAGATGTGGGTATCAAAATCCACACCACTTGTTTTTGATGTAGGTATGGGCTCTCATAAGACGTGAGAGGATTGGTGTCTTGATAGTGAATGCATTTAGAGTTTGAAGGACAAACTCGTTTGATGCATCGCTATCAAAGAAGCAAGGTGGGAGGACCACCGTGTTTTTAAAGCAATGAATTGGCTACATTGGTATTGGTAACCATTTTATACTCCACTTTCAAAAAAAATTTAAATGCGTATATGCTAGTGTAGTAACTTTAGACTATATCATGTATTATTTTGTGCTTAATGTTGAGTTGATTGTTCTATACTATGCACATATTTTGAAATTTTTTTCATGTTTGCAAATGGATTTACATGTCTATCTTTTTTATTCATATTTTTTATATGCTTTAGTTAAAGTATATATTGATTTATATATTTATATCATATGTTGATATGAAAATCTGGTTAAAACTTGTGTTATACATGTAGAGTTACATGTTATACATGCTCTATTTCTTTTGTGTACTCATCTTATATTTAATTGTACATTGCATGTCCTAGTTTGATGATTCTTGCATGATTATATGATATAGCATGTTTTTGAGAAAAAATTCATGCTAGCTTTAATTTTTTGAGCTTTATTGTTTTATATTCATGGACGTGTTTTCATATTATTAGTGCACTTACCTTTTTATTTACTCATGAATTTATTTTCATGAGCTTATGGATGTGCTTTATAAATCTTGAGTGTCAATTTTTGTGTAATTATATGTTTTCATGGGATATACATATGTTTTTGTTCCTTACTTGAAAATTTCCGTACTAGTTTTCAGAATTAATTTTAAACTAGTCTTTATTTTTCAATTAGTAAAATTTTCAACTTATGCTAAACTATTTCCAAAATAATTATTTTTGAAAACTTCTACTCTCAAAGAAAGGTTGGTTGGGTGATCATGCCTTATTTGCCTTAATGAGGATATCTTTTTAAACATGTGCATGATAAAATGGTAGTTATGAGTTATACACTTACTTATCATGAAAATTAATTTTTGTATACTCATACTTATTTTCTATATATGTATGCATCATATTTCAATTGGTATTTAAATTGATCATACATACATATATATGATTTCTTGTGCTAGATTAAAAATATTCATACATATTCTTTATAGCACAAATCATTTTATGCTAAGCTTGATTTAGTTTTAATTATTAATTGGTATATTTAGAAGTTTATGCATTGGTTTTGTTGGTATTTCAAAAAGAGGGAGAAAAAATTTCTTGATTTTATTTTCAAATGGTTTCTCACTCCCACTCTTTTTGAGAAAAATATTTTGTTTTAAAAAAATTATATTTTCATATTCGTATCAATTGTTTATAATTGGTATTTATAATGCAAAATTGGTATTTATCCACAAGTGGTATCCACAAGTGGTATCTAAATTTTTGTTTAAGAAGTATCAAATTTGTTTAAGTGATTTACAAGTGGTATCACAATTTGTTTAATTAATTTCATGTGGTTTCAAAATTTGTTTTTGTTGATTTCAAATTTGATTACAAGTGGTATTAAAATTTATTCTAAGTAATTTTCAAAAATTGTTGTGATATGTATTTCTTATATGCAAGGAGAGCTTAACATCTCCTCTATATATAGATTCATGATGAGTGCAGTATATAGAGAAGAGCTTGACATCTTTTCTTTATATAGTACACGTGTGTAGAGAGAGTTTAACATCTCCGTCTATACATTGTATATTATACTATATGGGTTAGGGTTTAGTCATCTCTTCTCCATGTAATGCATGTATGCAGAGGGGAGTTAACTAGATGTCCTTCCTCTTTTATGAATTTCTATCATATATATATTTCTTTTTTATTTTTCTTCACCTTTGTTGATGAATTGACAAAAAGGAGGAGAAGAATTGAGAGAGTTTATATATGCCTGTTTATTTTTATTTATGCATATATGCTTATGTTGTTTAATATTTAGTTTAGGTGTTTTATTGAATATCTTTATGTTTTATTGCTATGCATGAATTAAGGGGGGCTTTTATGAAGCTTATCTTTAATCCATGTACATATAACTCCATGAGTTTTGTCATCATCAAAAAAGGGGAGATTGTTTTCCAAAGGCCCATCACTCTAGTTTTGATGATTAACTCATGTAGTTATAGTACTAATGATCTTGTGTTTATTAAGTTTCAGATATTCAATCAAGTTCTTAGTTGGTCTTTAGTTTCAACAAAAGATTCGAGTCAAGTTTTGAAGGTAGCACGTGTTGATTCCAGAGCTTGCGCTTCACGATCGCATCAAGTACTCAAATGAGTCTAACTTATGGATCAAGTTTGGATCAAGTCAAGATGGAGAAGAAAATTTTCAAGAGAAGACTTGAGTCCTAGTTTGTAAGTTTAAAATTTTTATTTTAGACAAAATGTGAAGGATATATTAGTTGTAGATTGCTCAAGCTCATTTACACAAAAAATTTATATATTATTTTCATGTTAAATAATTTTAGCTTTTAGTTTAACCGTTTTGGTTTTGAGTTTTAAGAATATATATCTTTGTGTTTTTGAATTTTAAAAAGAGTATATCTTTTCGTTTTCATGAATGGATTTCATTAAAATAAGTTTACATGATTTTTATGTGTATTGGATTTCATTCATATATATTGTTGCTTCTTATTATCTAGAAACTTATTTTGATGAGTTTATACCATGTGTTTAAGTTTTATATTTATCAAAACTTATTTGGAGCTTATTGTCAAAAACAAGTATATTTCATTTACTATGTGTACTGGATTCTATCCATGGCACATCATGTTTCAAATGTGTTTCAATAACTTATTTTTTTATATATACAAGTTCTGAAAAAATCAATTTTTCATGCACATCATACTTCAAATGTGTTTCAATAACTTATTTTTGTATCTATACAAGTTTTGAAAAAAATCATTTTTTCATTTAGAATTTAGTTTTTGAAAAATACGATTTTTGGTTTAAAATTTATATTTCTATGCCTAAAAATAGTTCACATGTTTGTAATATGTGTTGATTTTTGATCACACATATTTTTACTTCAAAGTATTTACATAACTTATTTTTTGTGAAATTTATGGGATTTAATTGAATTTTTAGGGTTTTTATAAGTCCAAGTTTTTATCTTTAAACCTTAAAAAATTTCGATTTGGGGCTACTTGCGGTCGACCGACCAGTCGACCGAAAGCAAACTCGGTCGACTGACGTGCACAACATGCACGAGTCTAGATCGGTCGACTGGGTCGGTCAACCGACTGAGAGACAACTAGTCTCTGTTGGATCGAGGTCACCGACAGAGCCTGTCTTAGGGAGCGGTCGACCAGCAACTCAACGGTCATAAATTTGACCGTTGGCCGGTCGACCGACAGGTCAGAACTGGCCTGTAACAGCTAGTTTTCTAAACCCCTATTTAAGGGATCCTTTGGGAAGTTTTTGATTAAGATTTTAGATAAGTTTTTGAGCTAGTTTTTCCTATCTTTAACAAAAAATTTTCAACAAGTTTTTAGAGCTTCATTTTCATATGAAAAGAGAGTTTATCAAGAGTGTATTTCTTGTAGTTTCAAAAGAATTTCTTGAGTATTTCCACCACAAAATCTATCTTATTTTCTCGCACAAGCTTGAGCTATCTATTGCTATATTCATCCTATAGGGATCCTCATATGTGAGAGAGTTTGTGATCAAGAAGTGATCACAAATTTTTCGTCTTTGTATTTGGAGGAATTAGAGGTTGCAGGCTCGGCGCACTTTCGTTTCGTATGGTGTGTTGTTCTTGTGGGAACAAGTGAGAGACTTGCGAGTCTAAAAGTTCTTGAGGGAGCTCGTTGTAGGTGTTGTGGAACCAAGTGATCTTGCAGGATCGATTATAATAAAAATCCTTCATTGCGGTGAAGGCGATGATGCAGAACAAGTAGCTCGAACCTTGAAACAATCTCTCATGTTTGCGATTGCTTATCTCTCTCACTAGTGTTTATATTTTACTTGCTCTTATTGCTTACATCTTTATATGCTTGATATTTACTTGAGCTTAGTTGATATACTTGCTTGGGTTTTTGATATCTAGCATTGTTATTATTACTCATTTCTTATATGCTTGATATTGCATTTGTGCTCACACTTGTATTTAACCAAGAGAGTTATAGTAGCACTTCATCTCTTAATTTAGAGAAATCTTGAGGAGATAGTCCAGAGTCCTTCACCGGAAATTCGGCTTCACTCTTTGGTTATATTTTGTGTGTTAGTATAATAGTTTTAGTTTGGATAATTACTTTAGTTTCGCATTTGTTTGACATTAATTAGCAAGTCACCTATTCACCCCCTAGGTGGCCTACATAATCAACTATCTAATCTACTCAATAAGGTCAACTATACAAATGTAATATAAACAAAACATTCAAATATAATCAAGCATTTGTTGGACTCACACGAGAATTACTCCAAGTTTTTCAGTGTCATGTCCTTATCTTAAGTCAGTTCTTACTTAGTATTCACTCCGAAAAACATTAAATCTGTGAGGGTAAGCTTATAGTTTAGTGAGTGAAGTTAATCTAAATTTACAATTTAACATGACATTAGCAGTGTGTAGTGTACATGATATAAGAAAATATATGATCATTTGTCTAAATTGTAAGTGAATATAGATATCTTAACTAGATTGTCCATTTTCTTCAAACTGTTATTTAATTAAATACCAATGTGTGTATAAGCAACGAGTATCGGATTTCATTACGTTCAGATGATCCATATTCTGATATCATGTCAATAGTTATTTGTGTTTTCATTAGTGTATTATGGATTTTCAATGTCCACGATACTATACACGGATAACCCCTCCACTACACACATAGTGTAGATGCATATATCATACACACACATATATCACACGCACACATTCATTCACATTCAATAATTCTTTATCTTTCCCCATCTTCTTCACCTCCGGTTCTTATTTTCGGTTTCTTTCTCTATAATTTAATATAATATTTTACCGTCTTTTCCCTCATCCGGTCCCTTCCTCTAAATTCATCAATATTGCACACACATACTAATAGTTCTTTAAGAACTTGTAATCAACTAAACAATAAATGTTACCAAACTATCAATTAATCACAATAATATAATCAAGTCGTGATTCTTATTCTTCTACTATTGGTGCTAGCAATTACCAATTACACGTGATATCAGTTTAACCATGATTCAGTTCACAAACAATATCCATCAATACCTCTATTTTAAATATCAGCCGAGTCGGCTGAGATATCGGTCGATATCTCATTTTTTGCATGTTGTCATATGATATGGGAAAATCATTCGCCCATATCGTTTGCAAAAAAAAAACGGCCAATATTTGAAATATCAGCTGATAAATCGCTCCATATGAGTTGGCACAAAATCAATCGATAAGAATTTATTTTAATTGGGTTCATTTTTTTGAACTCATTAGCATTGAATCCAAACCCGACCCGTCACCCGACTATACGAGTGTTGTTTGCATCGTTCTCCTCCATGAATTGACAGTAATGACGCTTGATTTTCAGGTAAGTAGATTAT
The DNA here is from genome assembly GCA_038442645.1 of Agave tequilana. Lineage (NCBI taxonomy): Eukaryota > Viridiplantae > Streptophyta > Magnoliopsida > Asparagales > Asparagaceae > Agave > Agave tequilana. Next base: position 87,793 of record JAVJIF010023696.1, read on the forward strand.
ACAACTTTTAATCTTATATTTTTCAATTTCATTAAATAAATTATTTATTGCACGACCCACGACTGCGTGCAAATGTACATTATTTTTTATCGTCTTTACCTGCATATTACATAATTTTTATTTGATAGATGATATCTATGATACTAAACTAACTTTTAATTATTAATATTTCATTTATATATAGTGTCTGATATGAATGGCCGATATGCGAGCATATTCCTGATATCTCCCCCAATATTCGATATCTGATATAAAAAACCTTCATCCGATACGATCTCGATATCCAATATTTAGAACCTTGATCAATTCACTCAATTACTTATATTTTCATCCATTTCATTATTTTATTTTTATCAGATACTTAACTCATAATCAGAATTGATTTTATTTATCAGTGATTAGTATATAATATTAACAATTAACAATTCAGTGAGAAACTTCACCCACTCTTGGTCGGACAGATTGTCGAATACCCAATTCAGCTATCAATACCTCGAATGCATAGTTCTCGTCTTCATGAATACAATGGCTCGAGAATCGTGTGAATCTGACTCCAGATGGCCGAGATATCGCCTGAAACCATTCCAATAATGGTCAATGTTGTAATCTTTTAAAGTCCAAAATGTAAATAATTTCTCATTAGGGGGTTGAATAATTTTACCTTTTATTAAGTAGATCGAGTCGAGTCTATAAAGGGTTGGGTTTGTTTTGAAACCCCACTCTAATAACCCAATATGGGTTTCTTAACCCATCAGCAGCACCTGCTGCTCCCCCTCGCACGCCGCCGGCCTCGCCACTCACGCCCTCGCTGGCTAGGCCCCCAGTATCGCCATCGCTGGCTATCGCCGCCTCTGGTCGGCCCTTGTCTCCTGGCCAACAAAAGAGAGGGAGGGAAAGAGGGAGTAAGAGAGGGAGAAGAAGATGATGGAGAAGATGATGATGTAGTTGTTATTTTTGTGTGGGTGGCTTCACGGGGGCCAACCACCAGCCACCAGTAAGGGAAGGGAGTGGAGAAGTGTGTGTGAGAGAGAGAGAGAGAGCGCTAGTGAATGAGAGAGAAAAAAAGAGGATAAGATCTCCTCTTATATTTTCTCATGAAATTTGCTTGCAAAGCAACCTCACCACCCCTCTTCCCCATGTACCCACGTACCTCTCCACCTCATGCTTGGGTTGACCAATATTATTCCACTAATTGAAGTTTGATTATTTAATTACCATGTCATAACTATACACATGTATTTTTGTCCATATAGATTCACTTGTATTTAAATACCCATTCCTTAAATACCATCAATAATTTTCATATGTTACTTATACATAAAAATTCATTAAATTCTCATTTTCTCACTTAATTACCTCAAAATTATAATCAAATAACTTATCGGACAATCATCATAATATAAACCAAATTTAACGCTTAATAAAGAATTAAATTAATCCGAGCGTTATAGCTCATATATAATTGTAAAACAAACTTATTGTTCCCAATCTCATAGTTTTTAAATAATTATGATAATTTACGAATCACAAATCCTTAATTACTGAGTGTTAACTTATAAACTGAAAATTAGGGATTAAAAAATTTCGAGTGTTACACGCTAAGCATCAAAATTTGGTTTTTGGGTTGTTTCTCAGATATCCGGAGTCCAATTCAAGTCGTTCTCGAGATGTTGGACTCATAGAGGACAGAGTTATACGTCAGCAGGACAATAAGGTCGACGTCCTTAGTAGGTACATTTTCTGGACACAATCTTTATTTGTGAGTCTTGATAACAGTTCTCTAGTGTTTATCAATTAATTTACTGCCAGAAAATAATCATGAGGTTGGAAGAATCTGTTACACTCGTAAACTGCTAGTCGTTAATATTGCATGTATAATTATGACATCTTAACTTAGTACTTGCATTGATTTATTTAAGGTTAAAATGGTACAATCTGCGCCTATACTTTTTATTAAATCCATCTGTTCATATTACAAACTTTAACTATTTTTCTACGCACGATCGTAACTTTGATGAAACATTGCACATTTCAGTTACATCAGTGATTTTTGTCCAAACATGCTTACATGTTTCACATCATCAGATCATCCTATACGTGCTCATATGGAAGACATTAATTTGTATGCTTAGACATGTAACCTGTCAGATGAGTTTATCAGCAAAATGTTAAAACATTGCACATTTTTAATAGAGTTTTTAGCTTGTTTAACTGTCTTGTCTCTAACGACAACATAGTTCTCCATGAGCTACTTCTCTGCTAATTTTCAAGTTAGATCTATTAACATTAAGAGGTTGTTTGGATGCTTGTAGTTGGAACTACATGCAGCTCCAACTATAGTAAGAATTGTTTGGTGTGATGTAGTTGGAGATACATTTTAGCTCCAACTACATGTAGTTGTTATTCCTTTACTTAGAACCAAGTAATGTGTTTGGCTTGAAAACTTGTAAACAAGAGAAATAAAGAACAGTTGATGAAGTTGTATTGCATAGAAATTGTTAATAAAAAATCATATATTACAGCCCAACCACTATAGTTGAAACTACAATTTGGTCGCAATTCCAACTCTAATAAAAGTCCTAAATGTAGCTCTAACTACTGTACTTAGAGTTACATGTAATACCAACTACATCAAACAAACAAATGACTTGTTATTTTCTATAATTGAAGTTGTATATAGTTCCAACTACAGTCATTCAAATAACCCCTAACAACTCAGTTGTTTATTTTGATGTGGTTGGAGATGCATGTAGTTCTAACTACACTAGTTAGAGCTACATTTTGGGCCTTTTGATTGTAGTTGAAACTGCGAATAAATTGGTTATAATTCTAAATACAACAATTGAGATTAATAAAAAAATAAAAAGATGTCATATCAGAATTTTTAACAACTTATATGCAAATATAACTTCACCATGCATTAAATCAAACAATTGTTTTTCACTTCCTATAGTTGGAGCTATAACTACAATTGTCAAACTAAATACATGACCCTACTTCTAACTATAGGAATAAAGCTACACACAGTTGGAACTGCACCATAGTTTCAACTACCATTGAAACAAACATCCCCTAAATAAACCTACTCGCCCAAGTGATTTTGATTTGAATCTGATTTTTGACAATGATCTCACAGTCCCTGTTTCAGCAATTTCAGTGGTCTCGGCGGTTTCAGATAGGATTTCGACCCTTTTGGTTCACATGCTTTAACATAAATTAAAATCACAACGATTCAGTTAAATGTACAAGAACTTCTCCAACAAATATATCTCATCTACAAATATTTAGGTATCAAGCAACTGCCTCAGCCAACCAATGTAGGTGTCAGCAATTTAATTAACTCAAGAGCATGAAAGTCATCAACTCAGATCTCCAAAATTTACCCATACTCCAAAAAATTACTCAAGGGTCTCAATTAAGATGGGAAAGATCCCATGGTGCATATTTTAATCTTCAGTTTGCTGAAAATATGTGAGAAGAAAATTATATTATATTGCAAATGAGCTCCATCTCCAGCAAGTACTATAAATGGAAATATGTTTAGATAATAATCCTTAAAGTACCCAGATCTTAAACATTTCCAGAGCTCAGATTTTTCTTTTAGCCGTATCAGCAGATAAATTAGGGAGATCCAACCCTGTCAACAGATCTACATCACTGATAAGTGCCCGCCCCTGCAGCACCTGCACCCCCCCCCCCCCACCCCGCAACAAAAACAAAAAACCCCAACCACCTTCCAAAATCAAACCTGAGATCCCTCATTATCCTAAGATTCACTTCCGCATGGCATCAAACCATAACCTTCAGTACGCCCATTAACATTTCAAGTTTCAACCCAATGCTTTTAATTATCTCTGCTCTTTATTCACCTCACAAAACCTTAATGTGCATGTGATGAGGAGAGGGTAGCAATGCAAGAAGGTGGACCAGTAGCAGCACATTGCAAAATGAAGCACAGGAGTTCAGAACGGCTTTTAGGTCATTCTCAATCTCCGTCTCCTCCATCTTCTTTCTCTTCCCATTCATTTGTTCCACATTTTTTTTCCCTTTTATGGCCCAAAGACCAATTAATTAGCATTAATTAGCCTATTTTGGAACGAAATAAAATTAAACCATGAAACCAGTATCGTGCAAAAGACCAAACCTCTAAAATAGCATTAGTTCAGCTTAAGATAGATCAAATCCAGTCTGAAACCACTGGTGCATACCTTTTTGGCCCATCTTCTAATCCTTGGGTTTTACATTAGACAAGTATCATGTTCAAGGTATCATACGAAACAAGGTCATTTAATAATTAGGTAAGACAGAATGCAAAAGGACATTCTAACTACATTAAGTGAGAGGTTTCCCCTATAAGAAAAAAGAGTTCATTTCGG
>JAVJIF010023697.1:0-43094 GCA_038442645.1 Agave tequilana
ATATGAAAATGTAGTAACAGTAAGTAGGATATAAGAACATATGTTTGGAAATATCAAGAACTGAATGTAATAACAGTAACAGGAATAATCAGAAGATAAATCATGTACAATAAGACCGTGCGTGCATGTTGTGACATGTATATAATGAACAGGAGACGTCCTGGACAAGCAACTGTCATGTAAAATTATCCCCAAGATCACAAGAACTCGAGATCACAAGATAAAACATCATGATAGGTCCAGGAATGTCATGTAGTCAAGATAATGCACGTCACATGAGTCAAGTGTCAGTATCTTAAAATACATGTCAGGACTAAATCATTGAAGGCAATGAAGGATATGATGCAAGTGCATATGTCTAGCATATTTATTATCCTAACTAATGCAACCATCCTGTGCCCCATCCACAGGACAACTGCATATCAAACAAATGATGCGTTACTGGATCCTGATAGCAGGGAGAAACAGTTCACTGTACTCAGGTACATGTAACATGTAATAACAGGAGCGCGCATAAATAACAAGATCACGTGTGGCAATCCAACCCATAAGGGTCGCCCTTCCAAGCCCACCTCCCTGGATTTCCCCTGCTACAGTCTCCCCTAATAACCCCGGCCTGGTTAATTTTATTAATTAAATGCAATTGCAAACGGTGTGTTACTCAGTGTTACAGGATCATAAATCGGTATCAAGAATATCAATATTAGATAGTGAACACAATGTATCAAAATCACGGGACGATGTAGACGTGACAATATCATGTGACAAATATTATAGTTGTGCAAGTGATACCAGATGCATGCAAAATAGTGCAAAGTAATGTCAGTAGTGACGTAATCTAAATGTCAAAGTAAAACCTTCAGGATCATGTGTCCATAATCCAATAAGATATCCTCGAATAATTACTCAGAATATAATGGTTAATTTCCTTGATTAATTTTAGTAATATCAGGATCACAATATAAATCGATATACAATCTTTAACTATCAATCCTTCTTATTATTATCCAGTTATCCTCAAAATCCAGATCAAGATATTTATCATGATCAGTGTAGATTTCATTGATCTTCACATCAGTTTATCACATACAAGCAATCATGCAACTGAATGCATTATGTACAGGAACGAGATGCAAATACGATATGTAAGGCAATGTAACATGATCACGAGACGGTACAGGTAATAATATCAAGAATACAAGAATAATTTCATATAATCGGAAGAGGAAAGCTATATGTAAATATGATCACAGGATAGTGTTGATGAGCATGCGATGTGATAACCATGATTTATAATTAAGAGAAAGAATTAAGATCAAGATGAAGTCAACGAGAGGAGAATCGTGTACACTTGCCTGATGTCGTTGGAGTCTGAATTCCCGTAACTGCAACCGGCTCTGAGTAAAATTCGCGGCCTAAATATTGCGTGAATTAATTAGAGACTTAACATATTCTTATTCAGTGATAAGTTAAGTGATAATGTATTTTTTCTACTATTATTATAATTTTGGTTAATTAATATTTCAAATAATTCAATTCTTGTATTTATAGCAAACTATTTAAAAATATATTTTCATACTAAAATACTTGAATAAGCTAATAAATTGATGTATAATATTTACATTTTACTTTCATATTTTGTGCTATTTAGTAATTTATTGGTCATTTTTAAATAAATTATCATTGAATAGTAAATACGAAAAATTTAATTTCATGTTATTCTAAGTAATATTACATCAAAATAATTTTACAGAGTTTCAAATTTAGTTTTGTGATTTTCTAGAATTTTCTGGAATTTTCTGTGAATTTTATGGAATTTTCTGAATTAAAATAAACCTAAAAATCAAAAAAATAAATAAAAAGCTTAACGGGTCTGTTGCTACAGTAATGGGTTTGGGTCTAGTTTGCTACAGTAAATACTATAATAATTTTCTACTTATTTTTATTTTATTATTCCCTTTTTTTCTTTTACTTTTCCTTTTTCTTTTTTTTTTTTTATTAATGGGGCCGGGTTGGGTCTGAAAACAGACCCAAAACCGGGTCTGTTGGCCAGACCGCTGGCCTGACCAGACCTGGCCTTGGCCAGGTCTGGCTGGGCTGGCCAGACCAGGCCAGGTCTTGGCCTGGCCTGGCTCGGCCAAGCCCTGGCCTGGCTCGGCCAGGTCCTGGCTGAGAGCAGCAGCAGCTGTGCTGCTGCTCTCGGCCAGAGGCCGAGAGTTTTTTTTATTTTTTTGATTAAAATAAATTTCTAAAATTCATTAAAAATTATGACAATTAGTATACAAGTATTAGGTGTCCCTATAATTTTTATTAGAATTTTAAAAGAAGTTTTTCGTAATGTAATTAGTGATTTAGTAATGCTTACTACGTGTTCGACAAAATGCCAATAATAACTAAAATCGACGACAACGCAAAGTAACTTACCCGGAACGCTTCCTTCAGTCTGAATCTTCTTCCAGCACCTTAGAGTCTTAGGAGAGAAGGTACGCATGCTCACGCAAGGTGTGTGATCCGCCATGGGTCATGCGCGGCCGTCGACGGCGGATCTCGCGGACGACGACGGAGGTGGCGGACGACTACGAACTCTCGCCGAAGAGAATCGGCTGCAGCGCAAAGAGGAAGGGATGCGGTTTGTGTGAGTGGGAATGAGGGGGAGAAAGTGTAGGAGAAGTTAGAGAGAGTGGGGGAAGTTGGAGAAGATGGAGGAGTTAAAGCGTGTTATATAAAGGGCTGAGTTTTAAGACAGCACGCCAATGTGGCAAAGCGGTCTGGGTGTTAGAGTGAGGGTGGGCATGGTTCGAATTTGAGAAGAAACATTTTAGTTTATTTTTATTTTTCTTTGTAGAGGAAAGAGAAAATGTTCAAATAATGTTGCTTCCACAAAGTAATAATGCCAAGGTGGCCATGTGGTTAGAGCATTCATTTCTATACAAAATGCGCTTTGGTTCGAAACTGCAATGCATGCGGTTTTTTTTTAATTCTTTTATTTTATTTTATTTTACTTTTTATTTTTATTTCATTTTCTTTTGAATATTATTTAAACATTATTTTATTGGAATAACTCTATTAATTCAGGAAAATCCTCAAAAATAGAAGATGTCATCTTGAACATTGTTGTAAAGTCAGATTCCCAAATTCATCCCCGATTATTAATTAAAAATCTCAGAGTCAGCCTATGTCACCGATCGACCCCAAATTGAGATTCTTCTCCAATAATTCCCAAAAAAATTCTAAAATTCTAGAAAAATTATAAAATAATGGGAAATAATATCTTGAGTTGAAATGACTTAATCCGACTATCAGGATAATTAAATCATCACCAGATACCAGTATTGACATACGTATATTGGGAACGAGGTTACATATAGTTTAATATATGTAGCATTTATCTCCTTGTTTGACTCACTGTATATATTTCTAACACAACAGTAAAAAGTTTGATTGTAAATGCTAAAAATGATTTAGACTTTGCATTGAGGCACGTGTCTATTCTTTACATTTTCTATTTACTGTTGAAGAGTGCTGGAGCCAAGGTATGTGTGCATAATATATAGTATAAGGTTCATTCTTGTCTGAAATATTGCTTGAGTGTTACTTTTTTCTAAATACTTGTACACTGCACTAAATTGATTTAAGGGCTTGTCCTATAAACAAGATAAGGTGGGAAGTCATTACCCTCCCTTAACCCACAAACAATTTCCTCACTCACTAACCCAAACCTAACTAATACTAAGTAGATGTTAGCCTAGGGACATCTCGGACTCAATTAGGAGATTATCCTAAGGGGAAAGTTGTTAGAATTGACTCCTGTCAAATCAGTATCTAAGGAAAAGGATTGAGGGGCGAAACCCCGAAGGCTAGTGGTTTGGCTTAATTAGGCCCGTCGCTTTTGCGCGGATACCTCCCACCAATTTTGCCTGACCTAGCTAATTAGCTTGTGGTCAAAGTCTGCATTATGCCTCCCGTGGATAGTCTAAACAGTTAGGAGTCATCTAGGTCTAAGGTTTACCCTAACTTAGGTTAGATTTTTTTCTTTTTATTTGTTTGCTTTTTTTTGTTTTTTTCTTTATTTGTGTTTGACATTTCTTATGTGATATGGCTCATAATAACAATTTTTTCAATTTTAATGGTAATCCATATTACACCCACCTCTTTTTTTGATATTACCAACCCGGCATATCATAATTATAACTAACCTAGTGTGCCGGATTGGTCTTATCTGAATCATATAACCCATGCCCCCAATCTTATAACCATAATTTTCAAAATAATTTCAACTCTTCACAGAGTCAATGAGGATTCACCTCCCCCGAGTCCAATTTTCAACAAATTTGTCCTCCTTATCCACTTGTCCACAATATTTCAAAGATTCATACTCAGTTCCACCAGTTCAAATAGAAAATCATCAATCTTGAAAATGAGTATGTGTGAGTCAAGCAACAATCACAAAATTTGACGGACTCACAATTTCATCTCAAATGTCAAAACAACACTTCAGCTTTTCAAGTCCAATCACAACAAAATGATGAACCAATTAACTATGAAAAGATGCTTGAAGCCATGACTCAGACTCAATCGCTCGTAATCATGATATAGATATGAAGGTCCAAACTTTTCATTCTCACCGTTTGACCATTTCTGATGTTGCTAACCATTCTATTGAGCCGAAAAATCATGTTGTTTTGAAAAATAAGATTCCATTTTAGTGCAACAATTTGAACTTACCCAACTCTAAATTTTAAAAATGACATTGACAATTTGGCAAGCTATCCCTTTTCTAAAATTGAACTTGAGAATGAATATGATCCTGAATCTCAACTTGGTGATTCAATTCTACTTTCTGATTCAATAATGACTCCGGTGTCTTCACCTAATTTCAATCTTTTTTCCGAGTCAACGTTGGATCCTGTGCCAATTCATCATGAAATTAAATCACTAATCTTTTATGATCATCATATTGAACTTGACCAATTTCATGCTTTTGAAAGTCCTATTGACAAATTGACAAGTTCTCATTTTTTTGAAATTGAACTCAATGAGAAATGTGACCTAGATTCTCAAATTTGTGATCCAGTTCAAATTCCCAAATCAATATTGACTCATGTTCTGTTACCCGATTTGAGTAATATTTAAAGTCATTTTTTATTCCCACACCTGTCATTCTTGAACTTGAATCACTAATATTAAGTCACATTCCATTATTGGGAAATGAATGTGGACTGAAGTTTTAACTTCTTGATTTGGACCCACTTCCTGAACCGATCTCGACTCCTGAACCTTTACTTGACTTAAGTCACTTTCCTGAGTCAGTATTAGTTCTCATACTTTCTAAGTCCAAGTCAATCATTCCATCATTTCACACTCCATTTTGGGACAAGGCTGTTGACAAAATTGACTTCAAAATTAATTATGAAATTTGAAATTTTGATAGGGTTAAATTTTAATAAAAATGTTCATATATACATCATTTTAGTAGGTTATATAAGAGAGATTTCTGGTGGGTTCCTCCGAACTCTACGAAAATTCGATTGGGCCGCATTTCGTGGACCAATCAGACCATCACCGGAACCACCACCTTAAGGTAATTTTTTTCTTCTCTTTCTTCTTTTTCATGCATCTATGCATTAATTCATACATTGAGGACAATGCATGAGATAGGTGTGAGGGAGGGTCTAACATAACTTAGGTTTTTCTTTTTATTAAAAAAAGAAAAAAATTAACATTTTCTTTACTTTTAAAAACTTTTTGAAAATAGAAATAATATTTTGACATATTTTTTGTAAGAAATTAAGTCAATTTTAAAGAATAGGATAATCATAATTAGGATATCTTATACTTTATCAATATAAGATTATTTGTTTGATTTTTAGGGTTAGGAAGATAATTTGTCAAAGTAATTTAGTCTTAATCTTTACCTTGAAGAAATATGTGCACTTTATACACTTACACACTTAGGATTCAAAAATAAAGATTCTTATGCCTTATTAAATATATAGATATATATTATATAGAGGAGTCTTCAGCTGTGAAAATTTTGCACGAGTATTTTCAGTGCGAAATCATGTCTAGGCCGTTAGATTTAATCAAACGGTCCAGCTGATTTCGCAACCAATCAAACTCCACCGGCTTCGTGGGTTGACGCGGCTCAATTAAAAGCAATCGTGCCAGCTGTTTTCTCCCACCTCTCTTCTCTCTCTTGGGACCAGATAACTCTCCCCCTCTCTCTTAAGCTCCCTTCTCGCCACCGCCCTTGCCGCCGTAGTTGCCGCCCCAATCTCTCTCTCTTTCTCACACGATCTCTCTCTTTCTCAGATATTGAGCTAGATTTCTATGCGACCTCGACCTCCAGCACGCCGCTCGACCTTGACCTCCAACACGCTGTCAATTGGAGTTTTTGGCATATGCAATTTGATTAACTAGCTTAGAAGTAAAGTAGCTCAGAAGGGAGGATTCTTTGTAATTTGAAGGAGAGTAGGGAAAAGAAACCTCTTTTTTAGATTAATTTTTTTAAAAATTTGTTGCTCTATATTGAACATTTGCTCATTCTGGAAATTTGTGATGTGGGTATCTCTTCTCTAGTTGTCATTATTTGAATCCTCAGTTTGGGTCCAAAGGAAGGTGATTGCAACCAACCCTTTTGCTCATTCTGGACCTCAAATTAAGATCAATCTATTTTTCCTGTTTCCACTCTAATTATCGTGGTCTCAAAAATCTATCTAATGAAACATTCTCGACTTCAAGTTGTGCTTACATAGCTGAACTAAAATTATTGCTAAAGGTTTAAGATGATAAATAATGGTTGACTGGCTATTAGAAGTTATGATGTTTATTGGTTAATACTTATCTCAGTCTGCATGAATTGTTTGTTATACATAAATGGAAATATCTTAGAACATAATGTGATGTGGAGTGAATCCGAATTTTGCTTTGAATTTAATTAGCAGTCAGATGCTTACTTTTGTCCATTAAACTTTTTATCGGATTTCAATGTTAATGGAGATGGCCTTCAAGTTCATGCACTACATGAACAAGGATTCATCGATTGCTGGTCTGGCACTCGAGCTAATGTTGGAAAACCGGAGGGAAGTATTGCTTTGGTTGCAAGATTGTCAAGTACATCCAACAAGCTGTTTGATGAAAAGCATGAGAGGGATTGGGATGCTCAGTCAGTTTTGGTGTTGTTTTAGAGATTGGATTACGCTTATTTGTAAGAGAGATTTGGTGCAATGAGAGAGCAGTTTCTACATATTTTATGCATTTAGTTTTCATTGTACATTTAAAATGTATGTTGTCATGTTAAACTTCATGTAAATGTTTAAATTTGAGTGATGGATATTTTCTAGTTCAATTTTGTTCTGAACTTCTGAAATACAACTACTCAACAATTTACTAAAAACTGGTGGCATATTGCAGCAACTTTTACATTAAATTATTGTTTATCGTGCAATGACATTGGCAATGTATATGTTCTCTTATTTATTTGATCTTACAAAAGAAAAGCATTCTCAGCGGACATTGTCTAGGCCATGGTTGCTGCATCTTTAACACGCACAGAAGTGCTCTATACAATACGCCCGAGAACCCAATGGAGCTACAACACAACAAGCATGGTCGGCGTCGAGCCCGAACACTATTAAAATCAATGTGGACTAATAACATGGATTTACACGGCATATTAGTTAATGCATAAGTTTGATCCAGATATAGATTACTTTCTAGCAGTACCAACCTCACCGTTCCTCGCATAGCCACTGACATCTCTCTACTCAGCCAACATCATGTTGCACACTACAAATCTCTATCAGGCATTAATTCAAATACATTTCTTTCAATCTTAATATCTCCAAATCCCTGCAAACATCTTAAGAAATGTAGTATCCACAATCAAATCTGATACAACACCAAAGTGTATATCCAAAAAATCAAGTTCCTTACAATCAAATTGGATTCAAAACCAAAGTGCTATTGCCTCCAGAAAAGGTTGAATAGACCACACACAACAATTTCTTACTATTGACTCTAGGAAAAGGAAAAGGAAAATGGAAAACAAAGAAACGAAGTTTTTTATTACAGAAATTATGAGGCATACAATTAATAGTCACTATTTCTAGGTAAAGCAAGCTCTTTCACTTCTAATTAATTACAAACCATTCCGCAATCAAACACTAGCTGTTCCACAAAAACAAAAATAAAAATGGAGATTCTGAAGGCAATTGCATATGCCAAGAGTTAATCAAATTGCATATACCAAGAACTCCAATAGACAACATGCTAGAGTTCCAAGTTAAGCGACGTGCTGGAGGTCGAGCGACGAGGGTTGAGCGATGTGCTAGAGATCGAGTGTCCTCCTGGAGGTCGAGATCGTGCTGAAATCAAGCTCGAGATCTGAGAAAGAAAGAGATCATGAGAGAGCGAGAGCGAGAGAGAGAGAGAGAGAGAGAGATTGGGGGCGACTATGGCGACAGCGAGAAGGGAGTTCGAGAGTGGGGGAGAGTTTTATCTGGTCCCGAGAGAGAGTGAGAGGGAAAAAAACTGCTGGCACAACTACTTTTAATTGAGCCATGTGGGGCCCACGAAGCAGGTAGAGTTGAATTGATTATGAAATCAACGAGATCGTTTGATCAAATCCATTGGTCCAAACTTGATTTCGCACTGAAAAGACTCTTGCGAATTTTTCGTAGCTGAAGACTCCTCTCTCTCTCTATATATATATATATATGTGTATATATATATAGTATGTATATCTATGAAAAATAAACAAATCTAATTATTGATTAGCTAGGTGCTTTGGCCTAAGCAAGCCTTGGTATTTATACAAAAGATGATTACATAAGTTTGAAAAGAAGAAATATATATATCTATAAAAATCCTCTGATTAAGCTGGGTATTTGTGCCTCATAAAGCATAAGTATTCACGCCTAAAAGTAGTACATATATAAAATCCTTGGTTTTGTGGTCTTATTTGCTCGAGTCCTTAAGTGCTTGAGGGTGTTTTCTTACCCGCTACCCTAAGACCGTTTGGTTTGGGAGTCATCGATTAAGGCTCGTTACATGGGCAGATTAGAAAGCCTAATAGAACTAAAGAATAATATCACCAAAAATAAAATAATATATATATATATATATAAATAAGGCATAAGAGTTAGAGTTAAAAAACTCTTAGTCAAAACTTCACGGTCACGAAGGAGCATATGACATAGGGTAAAGTAATAGACTAGATGAGAATCACAATTTGACTCCTTACATTAATTGATAACAAATTTTTGAATAGAAACTAAGTTTTGGAATGAAAAATTCAGTTTTTCTATAACTTATAGATTACTTAAATCTTAAAATAATATTTCAAATATTTTTCTTTCAAAATATTAACATTTTTCTATTTCTTTATGGATTTTGTGGGTGCAATCCACTAAAAACCCTCACGAGACAAAACTCGTCCTCTAGGGATAATGTAGAGGTTTAACAGCTTGTTACACAAGCTCAGTGCAATCGTGTGACTTGCGAAAATGGTCTAATAATCTTTGGTTTAGTTTTGTTGTTTTGCTCGAGGACGAGCAAAAGATAGGTGTGGCGGTTTGATTGCACACATTTATTGCATTATTTTTTATTACATTCCACATTTATCATGTAATAAATTTGCTAAATTTTTTGTCTCAAATGTCTATTTTGCAGAAGATAATCATGAGGAGAAAGAGGAAAAAATCAAATAAATATCAGTTAAATTCAGATTTAACTAGATGTAATTGGTTAGAGGAGGATGATCCCAAATTCAGTTAGTTAAATTCAGTTTTTAGTGAATCAGGTGGTTAAAGTTAAAGATCAACTGATGATAACGTCAAATAAAAAGTCAAAATCCAAAGGGATAAATGAATAGAGAGAAGATCAACGGATGAGATGAAGCAATTCTGACTCAGATTCTGGCTTGATATATTTTAGCATTTGAATCATAACTTTTGCTACAAGAACTCACATCTAATGATTCAAGATGATCCAGAAAGAGGACTTAAAGGTTTATAACTCTTAATTGATCATTATTTCTAATTCTGTCATTTGATAAGATATATTTAGCAATCAATACACCAATAATCTGCAGATCAGAACTGAATATCCACATGATATCAAGTTTGGAGATAAGAGAAGGATCCAAATTCAAAAATAGCCAGCTTTCTTTATCTTCATACTCCTCTATCCTCTACATTTCTCCAATAAATACCTGCAATCTCAAAGGCAAAAAAGGGGAACGACCAAGTAGAGAGTAGAACTTAGGCTAATTTGTAGTTTGTAACTTAGGTTTCTAGTTTTCTTTCATGTAATTTTGTTTTATTTATGTAACTGAAAGGAGAGGAGACTTTTATGAAGGAATGAGAGCAAGCTTGTACTGAAGGTGACACCGGTGTAAGTGATCTTTTCTTCCATTGTTATTTGAATCAAATCGAGGTTTCCTTTTCTTTTCTAATTCTTATTTTTGTTCGCTTCCCTCTTTTATGTTTGTGCATCCAAATGAAACCGATAGCCTTGAAGTTGCCTTGCCCTTGCAAGTGCCGTTGATGGCTTATGGTGATGGATATCCATTTCTATGATAGTATAGCTCGCCCCTTCATTTTATAGTGTAAATCAGGAATGGGGAAGATCTCATCTATCATGCTTCGCTCGCCTTCAAAGAAAGGTACATCGTCGATACGGGTAAAAGGTAAGCAGGCACCGAAAAGGTAAGTATGTTTTTTAGGTTTTAGTTTTTCTTTCTTTTCTTGTAACATTTAGTGCAGATCACTAACACCATAATCACCCAAATCTCTTTCACTCTTTCAATTTCTTTGTACATATCACTTTTATTTTCTCCATCTTCTCATTCTACCACTTTCATCCTAACTTGACTTTAACTCCATTTTTCTCTTTTCATTTAAGAAGTTAAAGAAAAATTTTAATCATTAATTGTAACTTAAAAGAGAACTTATTAAAAAAGCTTTCATCACTAGTCCCTCCTAGTGGGTCATGACCCGCATAGCCACTTGCTATAGTGGTAGAATTGAGCACCTAGCACTACTGTTTTAAAAGTTCTGAAATTCTGTATTTTTTGTGCAGGTAAAAATCTCAATCAAAATCTCATTTTTTGGAGGCCAAGCTAGAGAGATTCTAGAAGATACATTGGATCCAGAAGTTGGGCGTGAATTTGAAGGAAACCAGATCCAATTTACCCAAATCCTAAAATATCTAGAAGATCCTCGAAGCTAGATGAAGTTGTGGACCAAAACCAAGGACCTAAGTCCCTAGTTTTGTTCCGCAGCAATTTAATGGAGGCATGCATCGATTTTTGACGTGTGACCTCGTCTCGTCTTCTGGAACCTTCTTCTGCTTATAAATATCCCTGTAGAGACCCAAGGCGGGAGTAGATAAAGCAAGTAGGCTAGGATTTCTCTCTTCTAGTTATAGAGTAAGATTTTCTTCTCTTCTCTTTTGTATTTTTTCTTTCTTTTTAGATCTTGTAGTAGTACTGAGTTGATTCTAGATGGGAAAGAGATATTGATATAATAGAGAGTGACATCTATGTAAAGGTGTCTCCTTTCTTCTCTATTGTAATCTTCTCCATCTTCTACATGATACTTAGCTAGTTTTCTTCTTATGACAATCTAACTACTAACCACTAACTAGCTAACTTCTTACTTGATAATTCACATAAATCTAATAACCTCTAATAGGCATTACTCTTGCAAGAGCCATTGATGGTTCATAATGATGGGTTCTAACATTCAAACATCCTAACATCTAACACCTAACAAGCTAACTTACAATGTCTTCTTTATTTCTTGCTTACCTCTACACTTGGTTTTGATGATCTAATAGTAACTTGAACCTTGTTGTGTGGAATGGATGTGTTTGAATGTGAAGAACAATGTCATATGCCATGCTTTATAATGCTCTTGAAGTCAAGAATTAGTGATGGCCAAGTATCTATGTGAGACAACTATCACTAAGAGGTTAGCATGTTAGTGGAGCAATTAAAAGCTAGTAGCCATGAGTTTTCTTTCATCATTTTTATTATTTTTTTTTCTTACTTTATTTTAAAAACTATATTCAAATCTTTTTATCATCTTTATCATTGTTTCCATTACTTTCTTCGTTCACCACTTAGTTTCATTTCTCTAACCAAATTTTCCTTCCTTTTCTATTTTATTTTCAATCACATTTTCCAAATCAGTTCTTAAAGTTTTTCACTTTGTATCTTGTTTCTTGTTTTCACTTTACCTCTATTTTTGTGTTTTGTTTTACCGATTCAACAACCACTTCTCCATTATTTTCACATCGCCGATTTCATTGCCTCTCAACCTATCACTTCTAGTTTTCTTTTCTTTTTCTTTTCTTTTTCTTTTCTTTTTCTTTTCTTTTTCTTTAACTAAGAAGAACTTGTTAACATATGACGTGAACATCGAACTGTTAATGCTTCTATCGCCTCTGTCCCTGTGGATTCGATCCGTTGAGCCTATATGCTATAACGGAAGTATCGAGAGAATATTAGCATGCACACTTTTATAGTGATTTCAAAATACACATTTTCAAGTGCTAGTTTTACCCCGATCAAAATTTTGGCACCGTTGTCGGGGACGGGATTGGTTTTGATTTCACACTTTGTTATTATTTTCTTTTCTGTTTTGTTGTGTCGAGCACTTTAATAGAAATTAAGCACTGCAAAAAGCTAAGCCTGCTTACATCTCCCTGCTCAAGAAAGTTGGAAGTTGTTGGTCACATATCTCCGCTCTTCATCAAGTTAGTGGGGATACCCCCGAGTCACATCGTCAACCACATTTTCAACATTCAACTTCATATATTTCTTATCAAGATCAACCGATAGAAGAATTATTTGAGTTGACTAAGAGTCTAGAAGCTATGTTTGAGTCCCAAAACTAATTTCAAAACATGATGGACTCACAATTCTCTCAAAAATTTCAAAACCAAGATCCATACATCCTGTTTCAAGTCCCACCATAATAAGAAGAAGAATCGATAGACTTGGAGAATAGTATAGAAAACATGATTTAGTGCCAAAATAATTTCAACCAATCTATTAATAGGGCAAAATTAGATAAGTTAAACAGCTGATTGAATCTAACCTGTGCAAAAAAAAAAAGAAAAGTTTAGTTTGAAAATTAACAGGTGCAAAGTTGCTTAATACTACAGCTATAGCAAGTGGTTATACGGGTCGTGATCCACAGGAGGGACTGCAATAGAAGCATTTTCAGTATTCTTTTAAATTATTAAAACTGGCTAAAGATTCTTCTTTGCTTTTGCAAAGAAAAAGAAAAAAAATTAGGTTAAGTTAGAAAGAAAGTGAAAGATAGAAGATGGTTTTGAAATCATTTTAAGTTAAAAGAGTTATTAAGTTAAAAGAGAAAAGAACGAAAAGAATAAAGAAGAAGAAAAGCGTTAGTTTTTAAATGTGATTCTAAACTAAGAAATGAAATGTAAGATAGAAAGATAACTTACCTCTTCTGAATGAATGCTTACCTTAAATCGGTTAAGAAGATTTACCTCAGAGTAGATTAAAGTGAAACATTAGAAAGGAATAGTGATCGACTAAGTTGAGTAGCAATAAAGAAAAGTGAGAAAGTTACATTGACTGTCACTCTCAATACAACTCTCTTTAAAAAAGATTACATTTTAGTGTCCCTCTAAATAAATTTTTCTTTTTTTGTTCATGAAACTCTCTCTAATCTAAGCTATTAAAAAAATTAAAATTACATTTAAAAAGAAAAAGAAAACTTAAACTAAACTAGAGCAAAAACTAACCTAGGATCTCTCTCTGCACTGTGGTGCTCCTTTGCCTTCTTGAGTGGTGATATTTAAAGTTGAAATGGATAAGGGACTTGAAGATGAGAACAAATCGCTAACCCAACAGAAAAGATCTTCTAATAAGGTTGGAGATAAGACTAGAGATATAGACAAAATTGCTTGCCCAAAAGAAAAGATCTTCAGATAATATCTCTTTTGATATCTGAATTTAACAATATCCCTTTGATTCTTCAAGCTAACTAAATTGGTTCTTCTAAATTTGATTTTAACTATCTTTATTTGGCTTTATCTTCAATTAACCAAATAGATCTAATTAAATCAGAATTTAACTGACTTTTATTTGGTCTTATCTTCTCTCCCTTCATTAAGAC
The DNA here is from genome assembly GCA_038442645.1 of Agave tequilana. NCBI lineage: Eukaryota > Viridiplantae > Streptophyta > Magnoliopsida > Asparagales > Asparagaceae > Agave > Agave tequilana. The sequence goes on from JAVJIF010023697.1 coordinate 14,157, forward strand.
AAACATGCAAAATAAGACATTAAGATGAGAAATTAGCAGGATTTATTACAGGAAAAATGTGGGAATCTAATAAAAATAATGCAAAAATACGATCAATAACCTAATGAATGATAGGAATGAGGAAACTCTACCGAACATATTTTTTGACCATTCCTGATTTTCCTAGCCATATGACAAGGCCCAAGAATCATAGTGCTTTGGAAGCTTTAAACATGATTAAAGTTCTTCACACCATCTTGAACTTGGCCATACCAAACGTTTGACAAACTGGCAAGTTGTCACTCCAATGAGATTGAACTTGAACAAGAATGTGACCCTGATCCCCAACTTTGTGATTCAGTTTTAAATTTGAATCTATTTTGACTCTTGTATCCTTACCTGATTTGGACCACATTCCTCAGTTAATATTGACTCTCATACCTATAAATCTTGAACAAGAACCACTAATTTTATACAGTCATATTCCATTGATGGAAAATGAATGTGAAATTTAATTCTTTGATTTAGACCAAACTCTTGAACCAAACCAGATTCTTGAATCTCGACTTGATTTAAATCTACTCCATGAGTCCATATTGATTCTTTTACCTTTCCCTTTTGAGCCAAAATCAATCATTTCATTGAATCAAATTTCATTTTTGGATCAAGGTGTTGGATAATATAACTCTGAGATGATTTACCAAGATTGGTGATTTAATTGGGATGAGTGTCATGATAAGATCTTGATTGATCCTATTTAATTCGAGGGTAATAAAAGTTTTAATGGGTTAGAGGTCAAAGGTGGGATCCTTCGAACTCCACATTCATTAAATTGGGCAGCAACGCTTGAACTAATCAGACTGCCACCGGAACCGCCACCTTTAGTTAACATTTTTCCTTCCCTCTTATTTTTCATGCACATGTGCATTTCATTCATACATTGAGGACAATGCATGAGATAGATATGGGGGAGGGTTTTACTAACATAGGTTTATTTTTTGTAAATATATAAAAAAAATTCTTTTCTTTTCTAAGCACTTTGAAGTGAGAAACAATATTTTGACCAATTTTTGTAAGAAATTAAATTAATCTTAAGGAATAGGGGAATCATAATTAGGATTTCTTAATACTTGATCGAAGTAAGATTATTTGTTTAATTTATAGATTTAGGAAGAAAAATTCAAAAAGTAATTTGGTCTTAATTTTTACCTTGATGAAATATGCACTTTATACATGAACTTACACACTTAGGATTCAAAACAGACTCTTGTACCTTATTAAAAAAATCCAAAAATTATTATATATATATATCCACTGATAAAGCTGGGTATTTGTGCCTTATAAAGCATAAGTATTCACGCATAAAAGTACTTAATATCACCAATTAAATCCCTTAGTTTTCTGACCTTATTAGCTTGAGTCCTTGAGCCCAAGGTGTGTTTTCTCACCTGATGCTCTAAGACCGTTCAGTTTGGGAGTCACCGGCTAAAGTTTAGCGCATTACATGGGCGAGTTGGAAAGCCTAATAGAACTAAGGGATAATGTCGTCATAATATGTAAAATAGGGCATAAGAGTTGGAGTTGAAGAATCCCAAGTCAAATATTCACGATCACAAAGGCGCATAAGATTTAGGGTAAAATAAAAGACTAGGTGAGAAATACAATTTTAATTCATATCTTGATTAATAACAAGTTTTTGAATAGAGACTAAGTTTAGAAATGAATAATTTGGTAATCCTAAGACTTGTAAATTTCTTGATTTTTGCCAGAATTCTTCAAATATTTCTCTCTCTTTCAAAATGTATTTTCAAAAATACTAACACTTTATTTTTCTTTCTTTTATGAATTTTGTTAGCGTAATTTACTAAAAACTCTTAAGAGACTATAACTCCTCTAAGGGTAAACTAGAGGTTTAAAGACTTTCTACACATGCCTAGTGTAGTCACATGACCTGTGAAAGTGTCTTCATAAACTCTTAGTTTTAGCTTTCTTGTTTTACTCGGGGATGAGCAACAGATAGGTGTGGGGGTGTGATAGTTCACTAATATTGCATATTATTATCACATTTCTATTGTAATAAGACTCTGCTATTTAACTATTTAATATTTAATGATGTGCAAGTATAATTAATGGAGAAGGATAAGATAATCCCAAATATATCCCATTTAATTCAGATTTACATGTATTTATTTTTAGTTTGAAAAATCAATGAAGATATTGCTAAATCCAGAAGCCTAGAGAAAATCCTATCAAAGAACATGGGATAACAGAAGAAGGGATCAATGCACGCAAGGATTTGACCCAATGGCCAGATCCAAGCCGCGCAAACGTGGCCAGCACAAATGCAGCTTTGGCCGCATTTGCCGGGCAAGATGTTGGCTATTAGGCTAGCTTCTTTGCTCTTATCTCCCATGTGCTTTCCCCATTGATTTCCTCCAATAAATACAACACTAGAAACTGAGGCTAAGGACGTACACAGAGAGAGCTTAAGCTAGAGTGCTACTCTTAGTTTAGTTTAATTTTTCTTTTTCTTTTTCTTTTTATATAATTTTGTGTTTCTTTGCAACTTAGGTTAGAGACAGATTCATAAAAAAAAAGAGAGTTGAGTTGAGAGTGACACTTGACGTAAACTTGTTCCTTTCTCTTATTATTTCTTAATTTAATCGAAATAGCTTTTATATTATTTTTGTGTATTATTTTTCTGTATGATTCTATTAATCTTCTAATCTACTTTCTTTTCATTGGATCTCTATCCACATGAAGCTAATAGCATCAGAATAGCCTTCTCCTTGCAAGAGCCACTGATAACTCATGATAATGGATTCTTTCTTTTAATTATTTGTCATTTCATGCTTACTTTTCGAGTTATGATGACGTAATGTGGAAGAGAATCGAATCTTCTCTTATGGGTTATGTGGCGATCACCTTCAATTCAAGATAAATCATCGCCAAAGATCAAAGGTAAATCCATCATCTAAAGAGGTATATACTCTAGTAGGAATACTTAGCAGATAAAAACCATGAACTTTCTTAACTTTTAAATTTTTTCTTTTAAAAACCAACTTTTAAAACACCAACTCTTTCTTCTTCTATTTTTTTCTTCTCTTCTTAATCCTCTTCTAACTTAGTTTTTCTTTTCTTTCTCATTAAAATAAAGAAGAATAATTTAACTAACTTTAGTGATTTAACAAAGATACCGAAAAGCTTTTATCGCATCCCTCCTTGTCAATCACGACCCGCTTAGCCACTTTTTAAAGTGGTAGTATTGAGGTTTCTAAACTCTCTTTCATAATTCTTTTTCTGTGCCCTGCTTTTTGATTAGTCTCTAATTTTGCATAATTTTCATCACATTCTCATATTTATTTCATGTAAAATTTTGCTAATAAAACCTTGCTTGCTTGATCCTAGGTCCATGGTGTGTAAATGAAGAAGAAGACCTAAATCACCATTTAATTGGTGATTAAAAGCCAACCAAGTAGCCATTGACTTTAGAGTGAAGATTTTGTCAACCTAGGGCATCAAATCGCAAATCCAGAAGATCAAGGCGATAAAAGACAGACTGGGCGACGCGCTGCCCGAAGCCAGCGCGCGCCGCCCTGGCAGGGCCGTGGAAACGCGGCCCTCGCCACGTTTTCGCTGCCCTTTGGGCGCGCACGCGCCTGCGCTTCGGGTCACGGGTCACCCACGTGGCCCCCTTCCCCCTGGTGCCTATAAATACCGCCAGTGGTCTTCAGTTGAACGAGATCCAGAGTTAGAGCAAGTTGTGTAGTCTTATTTTTAGTTTGTAGTTGTTGTTGTTGTTGTTCTTCTTCTAGTTTAATTTTAGCCATTAGAGTGAAAGAGAGAGAGTGTGTAAGTGTTGTATTTGATGGGTGACAAGCTAATATAAGTACTACTTCTCTTCCTTCTTTCAATTTACGTGTGCTTTCATTTGCTTTTACTTCCTTGTTATAGTGTAAACTCATTTCTCTTCACTTCTTCCTTTTGTTGTTTCTTGTTGTAGTGTGACTCCCTTCCTCTCAACTTCTTTTCCTTTGTTGTCTCTTTTACTTTTATGGCTAACTAACTTTTTCTTAGCATGGCTAACTAACTACTAACCCACTAATTTTTAACTCTTGATTGATAACCCAAATGAGTCAATAGTGTCAAACAAGCCTTGTGCAAACAAGAGCTATGGCATCTTAAGACGAGGGTTCTAACTCTAATTTACCTACAAGTATTTACTTTCTTATACTTCATGCTTAATGAGTTTTTGATGATCTATGGGTTGTGTACTTTACTTGTTATTGTAAGTTAAAAACTTTTCCTTTTAACTTTGCCGATACTAATAGTGCACTCAAGTCTTCCCTTATTCTCGCCTTCTATCGGATCTTGATAAGGGAATGTCCGAGTTTTTGCCGTGTAAAGCTAAGTTTTAGGATGAACTTTCACTCGATTTCCACGTGAATAGTTCCAATGCACAAGGGTTATGTTCGCCTATGATCCATCGTGAGGCTATCTTTAAAAGTTAGAAATTAGTGGGAGCACTTAGTAGAAAGTTAGCCATACGTTTTTACAACTAAGAAAAAAATCCACTTTTACAAACCACCAAAACACTTTCCAACAATTCTTAAAACATCTTGTTTTCACTTTTTTATTCTTTATTTGAAAACAAAGAACTTTCTTTCTTCTTGAACTTTGAAGCCACATCAAGCTTCCATCGCTCTCCCTCCTTGTGGATACGACCCGTTAGCCACTTCGCTATTATGGAAGAATCGCAAAAGCAATAACATCAACCCACTCTTCCTTCTCTTATTTTAGTGCTTGCTTTTTGCCGATCACTTTTACCTCAGTCACAGTTATATTGATCAAGGACAAAATGGAGATTATAAGCTTAATAAACTCATTTTTGGGTAATTAATTAAATTTTCTTGAAAGCCAAGTTAACAAACTTCTATAAGCCCTATTTAATCCCGAATTGAGAGCATTATATGCAGATAATATAAGAAAAAATACAAATAATTATACTCGCTGAAGCTTCTCGTAGTTGGAAGATTAATCAGCCAAAAGATCAGGGCCGTTGGCCCTGTTCAAGTCGTTCATCCGCAAAAATTGTCGTGTTTGCGCGGTATTATCAAAGCCAATGGCCCTGATCTTTGACCCGTGGCATTGTTTCGTGGATCCTTAATCCCATGTGCCTATAAATACCCCTCCAAGAGTTCAAAAGAGAGAGAGGAGAGCAATAGCTAAAATTTCTTCTCTTACTAGTTTAGTTTAGGATTTTCTATTTTCTTTTCTTTTTTACTATCTTGTATTTTCTTTCTCTTTATGGATTAGGATTAGGATAGAGATAGATTCAAGAGAAAAAGAGCGAAATTTTACTAATAGAGAGTGACAATCTAATACAAAATTTCTCCTTTCTCTTCATTGTTTTTTGATCTATGGGTAGCTCGTTTTCTCTACATGGTGAATTCACTACTAACTCACAAACAGACTAACTCTTGAGTTGATTATGACCTACATGAATCTAATAGCCTTAGATAAGTCTTACTCTTATAAAAACCATTGATGGCTCATGTTGAAGGGTCTCTAACTCCTAACGTATTAACAAGCTAACTTACAAAGTCTACTTTATTTCATATTTGTTCTCTTATAGTTTTGATGATTTAATTATAGATTGCACCTTGTTTGCTAAGTTTGAATGCGAACCACTTCTTATGGGTCATGCTTTGAAAAGCTTCTTGAAGTCAAGCCTATGACTTGCCAATGATATCTTGAGGAACTAATCACCCAAAGAGGTTAGTATGGTTAATGGGATTAATTAGTAGTAAGTTAGAAATAAGTTTTCTTTTCTTTTGATTTTAGTTTCAAAATCATTTTCTAAATCACCTCACCATGTTTTCATTTTCTTCTCCCTCTTCTAGCTCTTATTTTCTTTTCTTTTTCTTTTAAGTTCTTTTGATCCAAAGAAGAACTCTTTAATGATTTTGTGAATCATCGATAAAGCTTCTTTTGCCTGTCATCCTTATGTGTTCGACCCGCATAACCACTAGGTTATCGTGGTGGTATCGAGAAAAGTCAAAGCACCACTAGAACTTTCACTGATTCCAAAATACACATTTTCTTTGCATGATTTTCATTCAATCAAAAAACCAAGTTGATTTAATTTCAAAAGAAAATGATTCTTTGAACAAAACTTGATCCTGTTTCAATAAAAATGAGACTTTGAAAAATGAAATTAATTTGATTTCTAAAGAAAAAGAATCTTTGAAAAATCAATTTGTTTTTGTTGAAAAAGAAAAAGAAAATGCTTTGAAAGAAAAAGAAATTTTTTTATTTCTTTTAACAAAATAAAAAGAATTTTTATTCCTACACTTCTCATGCTAATATTGCTTCTTCCTCTTTTAGTGAAAATGAGACGTGTGATTTGAAAAAGAGTATTGATATTTTGGGTTCAATCTTAAGCTAATATGCTTTTGATCATAATAGATTGAATCTATGTTTCATAAGAAATAAGTTTCATATATACATGCACATATATCACATGCAAATGCTCATGCTCGTGCTATAGTGTACGTATGTGCACATTGTGGCTGCAAATGCCATTTAGCTAAATTTTGCTTTGATGAATTAAATATTTTGAATGCCAATGTCTGGGTTTGTAGTAATACTAACCCTCAAACACCCAAAATGATTTGAGTACCAAAATCCAAACCAATTATATTTGATGCAGGTGTGGGCTCTCTCAAAACATGAGAAAGTTTGGTACATTGATGGTGGATGCAATCAGAACTCGATGGATTATTTATTGAATGTATAATAATCAAGGAGCTAAGTTGGGGAAGACCACCTTTAATTTAAAAGAATGAAGATTGCTCGCTATTTGTGTTGGTAACTCTTCATCCATTATTTTAAAATATTTGCTTGATTGTATGTTTACAAGCTTATCTTATTTGTAGATAAAATTGATTTGGTTAAAAAAATATTATTTTTGAAATTGTCGATAATTTCTCTTGTTTTACAAAAAGAATTGATTTTTATTGTGATATAAAATTAGTTTGCTTCATATACATATAAATTTTATGAAAACTATTTGAAATACATGTATGATCCATGAGTTATGCTTAATTCTTTTTCTATATATGATATATACTATTTTATGTGCTCAATTCATGTTTAGATGTATCTGTATGTTTTAGTTTTGATAATTCTTGCATTCATATATGTGACTTCTATGAGAAAATTATCTTTGCAAATTTTGAGTGTGTTTCATGCCAATTTTATTGATGGACATGTTTGTGTAGTTGTCTTATTGACTCTACAAATATTGATTCAGAATACTTAAGATTTGTTCTTAGTTTGTTTTTCTAACAAATCAAGTGTTTCTTTTTGAAAAACCCTAAAAGGAATTTTATATGAATTTTTGATGATCTATTATCCAAAATTATTTTATTTTTTGTGAAAGTGAGATTCACATAACTATTACTCACACACCCTTTTTGTTTACTCATGATTTTATATTCATGAGCATATATATGCTATATAAATTTTGAGTGACAATTCTTATACAACATGCATGTTTCATTAGAAATATATATGATTTATTTCATGTTGGTATAGTTTGAACAAATATCAAATTGTTTTCAAATTAGTACATTTAATTTTTATATTTGGAAGTATTTTAAAATTACTTTCAAAAGATATTTATTTTAAAATATCTACCCTTTGTAGGCGGTTGGTTGGGTGATCATGCCTTATATGATTTAGTTGATTATTTTTGTACTTATGCATGTTCGGTTGGTGATAGTAATGAGTTACACACTTGATTTCTTAGATTTATAATTTTTGTGTACTCATTTTTATTTATCTATATATGTATGCTTTAAATTGTAATTGGTATAATATATATATATATATATATATATATATATATATATATATATATATACATATATATATATATACATATATATACACACACACACACACACACACACACACACACACACACACACACACACACATATATATATATATATATATATATGTATGTATGTATGTATGTATGTATGTATGATTTAAATTGATTGTGCATGTTTAAAAATGTTTAAAAAAACTTTCGTGTATGTTTTTCGTGCATATTCTTTTTTTAGCATAATTGGTCTCATGATAAGCTTGATTTTGCTTCATTATTGGTATTTTTAAATAAACTTACACATTTAATCTTGTGTGATATGAGTTAGACATTGATACATTCATATTTCACACACTATAGATATTTGGATGCATTTTTTAAATAGTTTTGATGAAATCATCTCTTGATTATTTAGTTTTGATGACATTTGATAGCATGTCTTATTTTAATATTTTAAAAGGGGAGAAATTTTTTTAATAGATATATTTAAATTGTTTTAATTAGAATCTATATCCTAAATTATTTTATTTTAATTAAAAGTACAAGTGGTATCTATACTCCAAACTTAAAATCATTTTGACTTCAAATGTATTTAATTTGAAAATTTCCAAAATTTGATTTTTGTTTTCTTTACTTTCTTTGTTGATGAAATGACAAAAAGATGTTGGCCCAAGGGTACACTCTCCGATTTTGTTTTGATGATTACAAATCACATGAAGTTATTCGATACTAATGAAGCTCAAGTGTTTTAAGTTTTTCAGGTTTAAAGAACATTTTGGTGTGTTCTTCCTCAAAAAGAAGATACTCTAGTCTGAAGATCACTCAAGGAAAGGGTTCGAGTTTGGACGATCAAGATTTACATTTGAAGAAGCCCTCTTGAAGATTGCTTGAAGATACATACAAAATATATAAGAAAATAGAATATTTAAAGAATAGAATGTAGAATTGATGCTCAAGAAGTCACACACACAAAAATGCAAGTTTTTACATTTAGTTTTCCTGGTTTGATATTCCAAGATTTGGTAATTGATACATGTTCCAAATTTATATATTTTGTTTTTATCATGTATCCCATATCCTATGTATTGCCAAATCATTTTTCAAACAATTACAAAATATTTAAAAAAGAGTTTAATTACAAAATTTATTTGAAAATGTGTTTTTAGGCTAGGTCGGTCGACCAGCCGGTCGATCAGACCTCGTGGCCAATATTCGCCATATGTTTGAGCATGTCGTGCACGTTTGTCGGGTGACCAACCGGTCGACCGGCAAACCTAGCGGTCGACCTGGCGGTCGAGCAACTGTCAGATCCTTAGTCTCGGTTGAAATCGGTCAACCGGGCAGTCAACCGAAGTCAACAATTAGTTCAAATTATTTGAACTACCGGTCGACCAAAGTTCTGACAGAGCTACAGTAATGACTTATTTTTAAAATCTGAGATTTTTAACTTATTCTCCAACAGACATTTTTGTCCTTTTTGGACCTAATCTCTTTCCTAATTGTTGGCCCTAAGATCCCTTGCCCTAGTATTGATGATGACAATCCCATGAAGTTATTTATCTAACATTTATATCTACATAAGTTTTCGGTAAAAGACTGATTTTATGATAAGGTTTAGCTTCAACCTAAAGACTTACAAGTTTATGAAGCACTGAAGATGATGATCCCAGAGCTAAGCAATCAATATTGAAGTTGAAAATCATTCCAAAGAGACAAGCTCAAGGGACTACTATTTGGCAAAGAAAAAAATATTTCTTTATTCTTTTTTGTAAGAATTTAGTTTGTCAAAACCAAGAAGTGGTAAATTTATTAGCTCATGAGATTCATACACACATACACACAAAACATCATTTGGAGTTTGTTTTACAAATTGTTGAATTGATTTCAAAAGTTTGCAAAATGATTTTCGTCATGAAAATATTTCTTGTTTTTCTAAAGAGATTTATATTTCTACTAAAACATTTATCCTATCTTAGATTTTATGTTTGATCTTTGATCTCACAGTTTTGAACTTTACAAAATACCATGAAATATATTACATACCTTTTTAGTGAAAAATATATCATAAAACATAAAACAGAATTTCATGTTTTCCAAAACTATATTTTGGCCTTGAGTCGTTCGACCGAGATATCAACCGAAGTGCACAAAAATCCATTGTTCATGTCAATTGACCGAGCGTTCGACTGACTGTAAGCACCTTTTCTCTTGGTTGAGATCGATCGATCGGCCAGTCAACCGACGATCCCCAACGATCAAAAATATGACAGTTGGCGGTCGACCGACCTGTTTGCTTTTTGCATATTTGCCTATAACGGCTATATTGTTAAGAAACTATGTAGTGACTAATCAAAAATGGCTATATTGGTTTCTCTCTGTATTTTTGAATACCTATATAAAAAAAACCCTACTGACCATTAGTCAAGAGCTAAGAAAAATAAATCGAATCAAGAGATTACACCTTCAATCCTTTAGATTCAAATTTCATAAGAGAAAATTTTTCAAAATGGGAGAGAGTTCTTCACCTCAAATCCTTTTTCATTCTCTCTTATTTTTGATTGTCAAACTCCACTGATTACAAGCTTTCCTAACCACAAATCTCAGAGCTAAAAATCCACTCTTGGTTATAGGATTGCTTTTGTGAGCCATTTTGGTGATCTTGAGAAGATCATCTCCTTCATTGTTATTGAGAAGAGTTGTAGAGGTTCAGGCCTCATTCGAGCATACGAGTTCGATATTTATAAGGTGTAGAAGACACTAAGTGAAAGGACTTTAGGGTCCGGTTCGTTCTTGAGGGAACGTGTAGAGTGATGATCTTGCAAGTCAAATTAAAATGGAAACCCTTCACGTGTGAAGGCGAGGACGTAGAGCAAGTGGCTCGAGCCTTGAAACAATCCTATTATATTTGCGATTGCTGACTCTCTCTTTCATCTCTCTTTAACTCACTCTCTTCTTATTTGTATGCTATAACTTCTCTTCTTTTATTGCAAATTTTTATTGTGCAAGTTACTATTTGAGTTGTAGATTGTTATTTGCTTGGATTGCTAGACTTAGTTTCTAATTCTGCATTATTTGCCATTAAACCTTATCCATCACCTATTCACCCCTTCTATGTACAACAAAGCCAAATTCAACAACCGAAGAAGATGGCAAGGGTAGGAGGAAAAGAAGATAGTTTGCTACATGTTGGCCCAAAGGCTTTCCACTCTAGTTTTGATGATGATTAACTCATGTAGTTATATGTACTAATAATCTTGTGATTTTAGTTTCAGATCATTTATCAAGATATTAGTTGGTGTTTAGCTTCAACAAGATAATTTGGAAGCTTGCACATGTTGATTCAAGAGCCCGCGCATCAAAGATGTTATATTGCAATTGCTCGGTGGATCAAAGAGTTTTTTGGATCGAGTCGACTTAGAGATTGCGCTCTACAAGAAGACTTCGGTACCTTAGTTTAGTTTTGTGTTTAGATCCTAATTGTAAAGATTAGTATAGTATGATAAGCTCAAGTTCACAACACACATGTTTCACGTTTTGAATATTGGTTTTCGGTTTTGGTTTAACCGATCTTGGTTTTCATGAATAGATTTTATATCAAAATAAGTTTACATGGTTTAGTGTATATATGATTTGTTCTATATACATGCATACTTCAATTGTTTAGACAAACTTTGTTTGATAATCTATTCCATGGGTTTTATGTTTTGGTATTTACAACAAAACATATTTTTGGACTTAATGACAAAAATCATGATATATATATGTTTCTTGTATATTGAATTTCCATTCATATACAACATGCTTCAAAGTGTTTACATATCATATTTTTGTATTTCAGATAGGTTTGGACAACATGTATTTTCTATTCAAAATCTAAATTTTAGAAAATACAAGTTTTGTTTTTTGATAAATATGATAAGATACAAAAATAGTTTTAATTGCTTGATATTTGAGTCAAAACTTTTATCACATGTTTATATATCAATGCAAAATGCTAAAACTATTTTTGGGGATTTTTAGTAATTTATAAGAATTTATTTGACATTAATTTTCCCCAGATTTCAGACCTGTTTTTGTCTGCCAGGCTTGGCCGGTCGACCGGTACGGTCGACCGCACCAAAGAAGCCAGTCGACCGTTCCGGTTGACCGACGTGCACGGATACGTGCACGCTGGCTGACTCTGTAGCCGGTCGACCGAAGCGGTCGACCGACGGAGAGCTGTTTGCTCTCAGGAATTATCGGTCGACCGAGGCGGTCGACCGGTAGCCACAACGGGTCAAAATTTGACCGTTGGGCGGTCGACCGTCCCGGTCGACCGGAAGGCTATTTCTGGCAAAAGTTCTGTCAAACGGCTATTTTCTGTAATTGCCTATAAATACCCCATTTGAGAGAGTTTTTCTCCAAGAATTTTTGGGCTAAAATTTACTATCTCTCTGGGTTTTTGCTGCAATCAAAATAGGTTTTTGGATTCAATTTGAACAATCTTTTTGAAGTTTTTATAAGGTTTGGAAAATCAAAGAAAAGTTTTTTTTTGGGAAAAGCTTTTGAATTGAAGTTCTTCATCTTGGTTTCACTTATTTCCCAAAGAGTTTCTTTGAGTTGCTGGTTTCAAATCCCTTGTTTTTTTTTTTTTTTACACTTGAGCTATAATCTACTATCTTGTCTATAGGATTTGTGTGGGAGAAAAAGAGATTGTTTGTGGTTGTTGCTTGAAACCACCAAGTAGTAAGAGCTTGTTTTGTGGTTGTTGTAAACCACTCAGTTGTAATCCTTTCCTTGTGTGGCTTTGTGCCTTTGCCTCAAGTGGAGGTTGTGGTTCTTGTAACTGTCTGTGTGATAGTGAAGTTGTTAGAATCCATCTGGGGATGGCGGGGATGTAGAGCTGGGTGCTCGAACCTCGATAACATATCTTGGTGTTTGCGTTTGATCTATTGGCTCTATCTCTATCTCTTTACTTTGTTGCTTGCCTTACTATTCATATTGTGCATTCATATTTGCTAGGCTTGGTTGTGTGTGCATCATTTGTTGATCACACTTGAGTGTTTTGCAATTAGATTTTAAATTCCGCATTTAGTTCCATAGATTAGCATCATCACCTATTCACCCCCCCCCTCTAGGTGATTTCAATTGGTATCAGAGCTAGTGCTCCTGATATTTTGGTTTAACTACCTAGGAGTAAAAGATCTTGGTTTGCTAATCTTCATTTGCATCTCATTTGCACTCATACTAGTTTGCTCTCATGGCTAGCCCTCCTATGTTTGACCATACTAGACTTGACTCTTGGAAAGTTAACATGACTAGATATTTAAAAACACTAGGTCATCTAGTTTATCAAGCCATCACCATAGAAGCCCTCCCAAATACTAGTAAGCATAAGAAGGTCAATGCACTTGCACTTCAAACACTTAGAGCATCTTTTGATAATAATCTCTTACTTGTTTTTGATAGTTTTAACTCGGCTTTTGCAGTGTGGAGCGTCTTGACATCTCCGGAGCTTCCAAGGATCATCAACAATATGAGGAGATCTAGGAGAGATGTATCCGAAAAGCCTTGTTTCATGGCATATGGGAATGACTCCCATGAGGTACAATCGGACTCTCAAATACATGATAGCTCTAGCCCTTATTGTCATGGATGTTTTGAGGTTCAAAATTTAAATGTTGAACTTGCTTCTAAGCTTGAAAAATTCTTGGAAAAACATAACTCTTTGAAAGAAAAACATTTTGATTTACAAAAAGAAATGAAGGATTTATGCTCTACTTTTGAAACCGTTTTGCAAGAGAAGGAAGAGATTACTAGTGAATGTGACTCACTAAGATCTCAACTAGACATTGCTTTAAAAGAAATTGAAGTTTTAAAAGGCAAAAATGATTGTGATGATATTTTGGAACACAATGAGATTTATCCTCAAGATTGGATTGTGTTTTCAAAGAAAACCGTACTTTGAAAAATAAAATTGATTCTATTACTAAAGAATTAAATTTGGTTTTGTCTAAAAATGAATCTTTGCAAAATGATATTGATTTGCATGTTTGCCATGCTAGCATTGCTTCTACCTCTAGCACTTCTATTGCATGCTCCACTTTATCTTCTAGCATAGAAAATGATATAAATAATTTGAAGAAAAGTGTTGATTGTTTGGGCTCCACTTTGAGCCATTGCGTCATGAACCACACTCGTTTGGAATCCTTGGTTCGCAAGAAACAAGCTCCAACTATACATGCACACCCAACACGGCATACACATGCTCATCACGGACACAATCATAACACGTATGCTCATGTGTACACATGTACACATTGTGGTCGAAAAGGCCATCTTGCTAGATTTTGCTATGATAGAGTACATATTGAAAATTTAGCAACTAATCTTGTTTGGGTTAGGAAAGATACTAACCCCGTGGACCCATAAGGAAATGGGTACCAAAATCCACCCCTTTGATGTTTGATGTAGGTGGAGGCTCTCGCATCACGTGAGAGTGTTGGTGCCTTGAGGTGGATGCGTTCCAAGCTTAAATGAGAACCATTTGGATGCTTCACTCTCAAGGAGATTTGGTGGGAGGACCACCATGGTTTGGAGAACTAGAGATGCACCTTCATCGGTTTTGGTATCATTCTCTAACTCCCATTTAGTATTTACATGCTTTCATTTCATTCATAGCATGTTTTATAGTTTCATGATTAATATGATGATTACCATGTTTATTAGAATTATGCTTTACATGATTAGTTCTTGAGACACCCATGTTTAATATGGACCCATATTTTGTGTTCTCCTTTGTTTTAGCTATCATGTTAATCATAGATCTAATACACATGTTCTTATCATAATAATCATATGGATTTTTGTGATTGTTTTGATATTCCATATTTTGATTATCATGATTATTTTATCATGTTGATTGTTGATTCATTTTGTGCTTCATGTGTTGACTACATGCTTGAATGATTGTTTTCATTAAGACTAGAATTTATGCTTGTGCAACTAATGAGCTACAAATATACCCTTTATAGATGTTTGTGCTTGAACGCTCATTTGTATTCATTTGATGTACTAGTATAGTCTAGTTTTGATGATTCTTGCATTTGACTTGTATTCACATAATTTAGTTGACTTCATGTATATGTCTATTTTGTCCAAACTATCATTTATACATATACATCCTTGAGCCACGTGCGTTTATGCATATTATTTTGTGGACTCTCCATGTTTGGGATATGTATGTATACCTTAGTTTGTACATGACATACATATGCCTTGAAGTTTAAATCATTTGTGATGATTCCATGTTTGATTGTGATTCTCATATTTTATGATGATTTCAATTAATGATTCACTTATGTTTCATATTTTGATGAATTCTATATTGAGCTTGATTGTTCCTTTTCTTGATGATATACAACACTTGTACACTCAACTTACTTGATGTTTTCCCATGATTTAATTTTCAATTAGTATCATGATTAGTTTTCATGAGTACAAATATTGATTGGGATTATTTGCTAACATATGTATTCAACCAAGAGAGCCAACGCGGCACCTCAACCCTTTTTTTTACGGGGAATCTAGAGGAGTTAGTCCAGAGCCCTTCACGGGGAATTCGGCTACACTTTGGTGTTATACATAGTGTTTAGTGAAATAGTCATATGGATGGTTTTTGAGTGTTTAGTGATCTTGTGATTTTCATATTTTATGAAAAATCTAATTATTTTATCTTGAAGGATTTCGTACTAGTTGACTCATATAACTAGTTGTGATATTCTTCATGAGGTAGTGATTTTCAAACATACTATTGCTCAAATCTATTTTTGAAAACCCCTACCATTAATGGGCGGTTGGATGGGAGACCATGATCAAGTATGTTTCATCTTGAAAATCATTTAAACTTATCTTGGTTGGGTGGTAGTTGATATGAGTTATACACTTGACCTTACTTTTGTTATTTCAATTGATATCATTGAGTTCTTTCAATTGGTATCAATATGACTTCCTTTGTATACTCATATGTGTTTGTTTCATATATGTATGCTTACTCTTCATATAGTATCAATTTCAATTGGTATCTATTTTCACATACATATATAGATGATTCTTTTTGTGCCTACTACATTCCTATGTTTTAGAGCACAAATTTTAGTTATGCTAAGCTTGAGTTTTTCAATTGGTATCCATATACAAGCTTTATCATAATTTTAAGATTGCTAAGCTTGAACTCTTAATGAATATCATGTTTCAATTGATTTAATTTTCAATTGGTATCTTATTTCAAGCCTATGCATATTTTCTATTGGTATTTCATAAAGAGGGAGAAAACTCACATTTCATTCTTTTCATTTGGTATCTAGTTTTGTATTCCACTCCCTAACTTTATAATGATAAATGATCTTCTATTGGTATCAAGATGCATTTGTTTACTCAAAATTGGTATCATGTGTTTTATTGTCAATATGTTTTAAATTTCAATTGGTATCATTTCTTTTATTAAAACATATATGATCATACTTTGTTTTCAATGCCCTTCTTACTTTCAATTGGTAATTGGTAGGCATTCTTAAATGTTTTTGTGCTCACTTTCTATTAGTATCATAATGCACTTCTTTGACACATTTTTTTGGTATCATGTTTAATTTCACCCCTTGAAATAGTTTATTGATTCTTTGTTTCAAACATTTAGGGGAGAAGAATTTGTATCTATTATTTGTTTTTACCCTTTTGTTGATGATTGACAAAAAGGGGGAGAGGAATTTGGTGTTAATATGCATGTTTAAGAATTTGTGATTTATGCATGAGTTTCTAGACTTAGTTTTGATTTTACTTTAATTTTTATTGGTATCAAGAGCTTAGTTTCGTTTTCATCTTCATTGGTATCAAGAGCTTTAATTTTGATTGGTATCAAGAGTTTTTTTGTTTATATGCATTTTATTGTTTGTGCACGTATATGCATTATCATGTTTATTGTTTATCTCTATGCATGAGTTAAGGGGAGCTTCCTTGAAGCTTTACTTTAATCCATGCATATATAACTCCATGAGTTTTGTCATCATAAAAAAGGGGGAGATTGTTGGCCCAAAGGCTTTCCACTCTAGTTTTGATGATGATTAACTCATGTAGTTATATGTACTAATAATCTTGTGATTTTAGTTTCAGATCATTTATCAAGATATTAGTTGGTGTTTAGCTTCAACAAGATGATTTGGAAGCTTGCACATGTTGATTCAAGAGCCCGCGCATCAAAGATGTTATATTGCAATTGCTCGGTGGATCAAAGAGTTTTTTGGATCGAGTCGACTTGGAGATTGCGCTCTACAAGAAGACTTCGGTACCTTAGTTTAGTTTTGTGTTTAGATCCTAATTGTAAAGATTAGTATAGTATGATAAGCTCAAGTTCACAACACACATGTTTCACGTTTTGAATATTGGTTTTCGGTTTTGGTTTAACCGATCTTGGTTTTCATGAATAGATTTTATATCAAAATAAGTTTACATGGTTTAGTGTATATATGATTTGTTCTATATACATTCATACTTCAATTGTTTAGACAAACTTTGTTTGATAATCTATTCCATGGGTTTTATGTTTTGGTATTTACAACAAAACATATTTTTGGACTTAATGACAAAAATCATGATATATATATGTTTCTTGTATATTGAATTTCCATTCATATACAACATGCTTCAAAGTGTTTACATATCATATTTTTGTATTTCAGATAGGTTTGGACAACATGTATTTTCTATTCAAAATCTAAATTTTAGAAAATATAAGTTTTGGTTTTTGATAAATATGATAAGATACAAAAATAGTTTTAATTGCTTGATATTTGAGTCAAAACTTTTATCACATGTTTATATATCAATGCAAAATGCTAAAACTATTTTTGGAGATTTTTAGTAATTTATAAGAATTTATTTGACATTAATTTTCCCCAGATTTCAGACATGTTTTTGTCTGCCAGGCTTGGCCGGTCGACCGGTACGGTCGACCGCACCAAAGAAGCCAGTTGACCGTTCCGGTCAACCGACGTGCATGGATACGTGCACGCTGGCTGACTCTGTAGCCGGTCGACCGAAGCGGTCGACCGACGGAGAGCTGTTTGCTCTCAGGAATTATCGGTCGACTGAGGCGGTCGACCGGTAGCCACAACGGGTCAAAATTTGACCGTTGGGCGGTCGACCGTCCCGGTCGACCGGAAGGCTATTTCTGGCAAAAGTTCTGTCAAACGGGTATTTTCTGTAATTGCCTATAAATACCCCATTTGAGAGAGTTTTTCTCCAAGAATTTTTGGGCTAAAATTTACTATCTCTCTGGTGTTTTTGCTGCAATCAAAATAGGTTTTTGGATTCAATTTGAACAATCTTTTTGAAGTTTTTATAAGGGTTGGAAAATCAAAGAAAAGTTTTTTTTTGGGAAAAGCTTTTGAATTGAAGTTCTTCATCTTGGTTTCACTTATTTCCCAAAGAGTTTCTTTGAGTTGCTGGTTTCAAATCCCTTGTTTTTTTTTTTTTTTTTTTACACTTGAGCTATAATCTACTATCTTGTCTATAGGATTTGTGTGGGAGAAAAAGAGATTGTTTGTGGTTGTTGCTTGAAACCACCAAGTAGTAAGAGCTTGTTTTGTGGTTGTTGTAAACCACTCAGTTGTAATCCTTTCCTTTGTGTGGCTTTGTGCCTTTGCCTCAAGTGGAGGTTGTGGTTCTTGTAACTGTCTGTGTGATAGTGAAGTTGTTAGAATCCATCTGGGGATGGCGGGGATGTAGAGCTGGGTGCTCGAACCTCGATAACATATCTTGGTGTTTGCGTTTGATCTATTGGCTCTATCTCTATCTCTTTACTTTGTTGCTTGCCTTACTATTCATATTGTGCATTCATATTTGCTAGGCTTGGTTGTGTGTGCATCATTTGTTGATCACACTTGAGTGTTTTGCAATTAGATTTTAAATTCCGCATTTAGTTCCATAGATTAGCATCATCACCTATTCACCCCCCCCCCTTCTAGGTGATTTCACTACAATTATTAGAAGCGGGACATGTCATTGTCGATTGCCCGAATACAAAAGCAAACCCTCTACCTCCAGGAAGCCCTACAAAAAGAAGGTCTTAAAGGCAACATGAAATCCGGAGAGTGACTCCGAAGAAGATGTGGACACAGATAATGTGTATTTCATGAAAAATGAGAACGCACCCAATGTAACATCCAAATCTTGTCTTGATGATTGTGAATTGATCATGGATGAATTGGGTGGAGCTTTTGAAGAACTATCCAATAACTATGATTTCTTGAAAAGAAGTATTTGAAAATTAAAAAAATGAATTTCTTCAAAATAAATTAGTTGTCATTTTCAAAGAAAAAGAAATTTTTTCTTTCACTCTTGAAAAAATAATATTAAAAATAATAAAAAACTAAAAATTACAAATATAAAATAATTAAGTAATTAGATAAGAAATTAAACACTATTAAGAATATTAAAAATATTAAATATTTAATAATATTAAATTATATATTGATTATCAAGTAACTGCTTTGGACTACAAGTATACTATAAATGGGATTTACAAGACCACAAAATTAACCGTAGCAGCTGCAGGTGAAAAAATATGGGTGTAAAAGTGAGATTTATATGACCATAAAATTAACTGTAGTAACTGCAAATGAGAAAATGAGAGTTGTATTTTGTAAGTTGTTTTGCAACGAAACAAACAACGAAAAATAGAAAAGAAGTTTTATGATTGTGACTTGCGATGTTTTGCGACGAAAAAAATGGCCCTAGAGAAGACAAAGAAAGTGCATGTGTGAGCAATTCACACGGTCACCGGTGTATGCCCTCGAGAAGAGAGAAATAACAAACTATAAACACAAATAGGAATAAATTAAACATGCATGCAAATATGCCTAGTAATCTGGTCTCTTGTGACATTGTCTTGCTTGGTCGAAGGTAGGAGAGACAGAAGGTCGACCATTTTCTTGTTTAATGAACATGTGTTAAGTATTAATTATAGTATATTTATTGTTTAAACTAATAGTAATGGTAACATGATGGTATCATGATAAAAATATTTATACATAAATACATGAAACAGAGAATATATAAAATATAGAGTGTATGTGTACATGAATAGTGTATCTCCGCATGAAGTGCACAGTATACATGTGACATGATGGTGGATAAGATATCAGGAAGTGTAATAAGTATCAATGAATAATAATATACATGTATCGAGCAAGTCATGTTATTTATACAATAATAACAATCGGTACCGCCTGATATTTTAATCAATCTCTTTTAGTGTCTTATATCACTGGCAGTTCATACCGGAGCCTGTACTCTACCAAGCCCATCCAAATATGGCATACGGGTACCATTATCCGAATGATAGAGTGACCAAATAACAAGCGCAACCAACATCACTATTGTTTTTATTGTTTTATTATGTTAATTGAAAACTCAGTGGTTGAGGAGCTCTAATCAGGTGGGTGTATCTCATGCAAACTCGAGATCACGGCCTTAAACAGTTTCCTGGTTGCAGAGACCAAGACTGACCCGCTAAGGCGAAATAAGTAAAAGGAAATAGGAGCTCAATGAGCTATAACAATCGGTAGTTAGCACTACCACGTCTCTTGCAGTGGGACTATAATAGATCCAGATATCCACCCGATAATATCTAGTCAAACGTCCAGCTTCTCCCAACTCCAAGTTATATTTATTATATTTAAACTACACAGTATATTAGGAACAAGAACAGTGCATAATACATGTAACACGATAATAAGACATGAGCTTTGTTGATAGCATGTAACAAGATAACGAAAAATAAGAAACAGGAGATGTGGGATTCAAGTGGCCCCCTTGGCTTGTATCCACGTGGCACTTAATTCCATACATCGCATACCAGCAGCTCACATGTCCGATAACAGAAATATCATATTCATATCTGGATTATAGGATATAATCATACATTGTATTTAGTAAGCCATGTAATAGGAATATAGGAACAATCAAAGCATGCATATATGTGAATCCATATAACATCAGTGCAACACAGGGTCCGTGTAACAAGTATACATGTACATGAAATAACAGTATTTAGTGTAACAAGTGTTCACATGAAATAGCAATGTCCAGTGTACTAGGGTATTCATATATAACGATGACACTAGTATATGGAATAATAGTGTCTGTATAACAGTGATACAAGCACATGAAATAACAGTGTCTAGTATACATTTAACAGTGATTGTGTTCAGTGTCCTTTTAGAAGTTCATGCTGCTCTATCTAAAAGGGGAGAATCAAGCTTGATACTTGATAGTTAGTCAAAAGTGCATATTTATCATCATATTTTCTTACTCATTCTTTATAAAGTACTGCTACACAACGTTTTATTGTTTAATGTTGTGCAGGCCTTGAGTAATTAAAGAACAAATAAATGAAGCCCAATTGAAGCCCACAAGCCATATGCATGATTTATTTTAGTGATTTAGAAGCTTCTATCTTATCTAACCTAATCTAAACTTAGATTTTAAATTATTAATTTATAATCTAGGGGAGGAGGAGGAAGGATAAAGTAGAACACCTAATTGCTATTTAAAATCTAGGGGAGGAGGAGGAAGGATAAAGTAGAACTCCTAATTGCTATTCAGATTTAGGGGAGGAGTAAAGAATAAAATAGGACTTCTAATTGCTATTCAAATTTAAGGGGAGAAAGGCTTGAAGATAAGGATAAAGGGACCAAATCCTTTTCAAATTCAGATTTTTGATAACTTGCTTTCCAAGTTATCCCAAATTCTGAACATCGAGGGTCAGGATACAGAATCCAAGAGGAGACGCTCAGATGGACGGATGAGAAGAGGCCACACGCTCAAGCGCGTAGCAGATGGCCACGAAATTGTCGCAGAAACGCAGCTTTATGTCGCGTTTCCGTGGCTTGTTGATAGAGACACAGGGAGCGTGAAGGAGGTCTACTTTGTCTTGAAGACTTAGGCTCAAATCTTCTATAAAAAGGACCCCCTTCAGTACAGTACAGAGCACCTCATCCAGAGAGCAGAAAAATCAGGTTAGGGTTAAGGATTTAGGATTTTTTGTTAAATTAATTAGACTCTTTTGAGTTCTCTTCTTTGTAATTGCTGTTGGCTTTGGGTTGGCTATTGTAAGGAGGTTGGAGAAGAAGCTTGTACCCAAAGATTGCATCAATAAAGGTTATTTTTTCTTTTTTATGTTCTTATTTTTTTCGTTTAATTTCAAGTCTACCTTTTTATTTCATTGTTCTTAGTTTGATTTTTGGTGTTGTCTTTAATCTATCTTCCTTCTTTTTCGTTTCGTTAAAGATCTTAAAAATAAAAGATGTTTATAACAAAAAGGATGCTAGGCTAGAATAATTCTAGGGTAGTTAATCACTAGATCGACTAGGGTTAGATCTAGGGTTAGCTGAGTAGTCTAATGAATTTACAATCTAGGGTTAGATTAATCCTTTGAAGTTTAGTGATGATAGTCCAACTTAATGATTTAGATAATTATGGCTTGGCTTTGGATTAGAGTAGGGTTTGGGTTTAAATTAAGTTAAGGGTATAGTTTGGCATAGCTTAATTATTTGGGATTGGGTTTGACTTAGGGTAAAAATAGGGTTTGGCTTGGCGTAGTGTAGACAAGCTAAGTTGGACATCTTACTCTTCTTACTTAGGGTTAACAACTTAGATGAATGTTTCATTAGTTTAAAAGGATACAACCCCTAGATCGAGACTAGTCGTGAAGGTAGATTAGCCACCTAGACTCTCCCTCTTGATTAGATCTACTTTCTTATTTCAAATTACAACCAACCTTTCTACTAAGTCTTGACTACAGATATACCGTGCTGCCAACACTTCCATTTCCTCCCTCCCAGTGGAACACGACCCGCTTTGGCCCTTGCTGCAGCGGATAGAATTGAACAACAAGAAGAATCTAACCTTCTAATTCTTTGATTATTTATTTTTATTTTTGTACATATTTATTCTCTCGTTCAAGTCACAATCAAAATTTTGGCACCATTGCCGGGAAGGGAACGACATGGTAATATCTAACCCTAATTTATTATTTCTATTCTGCAGGGGCATCAAAAGGGAGTTTCTAAGGTTAGTCTACTGCACACCTACGTTTTTAATTTAACCTAGTTTTAGGTCCTAACAGAGATAATTTAACCCTAGTTCTAATTAAAAAAAAAATTATTGACACTACATGCTGGCGTGACCGAAACCTAATAAAAAAAAGGTTTAGACATTGCATCTAGGGCATTGCCTATTTTTTCTCTTCTTTTATTTTATTGTTGGTGAGTGCTGGAGACCAAAGGTACGTGACGCCTTGCATATAGAATATGAAACACTCTTATTTGACTTAGTTCAATATAGTATGTTTTGATTCTTTTGTTTGACACGTACACATTTAAAACAACTTAAGGGCATAACCCATAAATAACATAAGGTAGGAATTTCATCACCCTTCCTTGGCCCACAAACCACATTCTGTGCACGCACCATCCTATTCTTAACTAAAATTTGACTAGACCTTGGCCCTAGGTTGACTTCGGACTCATTCAGAAAGTTGACCGAAGGAGGAGGTTGTTTGAAAGTAACTCTTGCCAAATTGGTGTTTAGGAAGGGGATTAAGGGCCGAAAGCCCAAAGGTTGGTGGTTACTTAATTAAGGAACGTCTTTGACGGATAACCTCCCACCAACCTTGCCACCTACCTGGCCGATTAACTTGTGGTTAGGGTTGCAATAGACCTCCCAAGGATAACCTAAAATTAGGAGTTGTCTACGTCTAGGCTAACTTAGACTAGGATTGATTGCTTAGACTAGGACTTAATTGACTTGTTTGATTTGGGAGAACTTGTTTGTCAGCTTGGTCAAGAGACCCGGCTATATCTAGACTAACTAGAAACAGTTCACCACCCAAAACTGAAGATATGGCTCAACAACCAACGTTGCAAGATAGGTTATATCCTATTAGTACCTCTCTACCTTCATATATTAGCCTTGCTGATGTTGGGGACAACCAATTTGAGTTAAAACCCCAATACATAAACACTCTTTTAAAGTTTCATGGATTTGAATCCGAGGATTCATACTTTTTCGTTCGAGAGTTCGAGAAAGTATGCCTCACGATGAAAATAGCCAACTTAGGAGTAGATGCTATTAAACTTCGCTTTGTCCCATTCGCATTGAAAGACTTAGCAAAGAAATGGCTCTATAGTATAGAAGCCGGCTCCATATCATCATAGGATAATTTCGTCAAGGCATTCTTGAAGAAATTCTATCCTGTTCATAAGACTGCTCAAATTAGGAATAGCATCTTGCAGATTAGACAATTGCCAAATAAACCTTTTGAAAACTCTTCGAATGGTTCAAGGACCTACTTGCTCAATGCCCTCATCATGGGATAGAGAAATGGCGACTTTGTCAATCTCTCTATGATGGTCTAGATTATTCTACTAAGGCCCTTCTTGAATCCATGTGCCAAGGGAAATTTTTGGGTAAAAATGAAACAGAGGGATGGGCTTTAAATGAGGACTTGGCCGATAAGACCATCCAATGGCAACCAAATCCGGAAAAGGTTAAGTTGAATGACTCGATCGCTTCCAAAGGAGGTGCCTATTCCATAGAGGATCATGTAGCTCATGAAGCTAAATTGACAAGCACGATGCGAAAAATAGAGTCTTTAGAGACCAAGTTTGAGACTCTAAGAATTAGAGAGCAAGTAGTGAACTAAGTCAGCCTAGCATTCCCTGTAGGCTGTACTTACTATCAGTCCATGTCTCATGTAATGGAAGAGTGTTCAATATTTCTAACTAAACAAAGAGTCCCCGAACACTCGAATGCAGCCTTTGATAGGCCAGTCAATAATCCATATTCATCCACTTACAATCCCGTTGAAGAAACCACCCTAACTTTGCTTGGGGCCCACAAAAGGATCAATTTAGGCTAAAATTCTCCAACAAGCCTCACAACCTCAATATCATCAACATTCCCAAATCAAAGTCCACCCACTTTTCAAAACCAAAAAACAGAGTCAAGACTTGCATTTATGGAAAGAAAGATGGACTCCTTTTTGAAATCTCAAGAAACAGTGATGCAAACTTTGAGTAGGTTAGGGGACCAAATCAATCAACTAGCTAACCCCGTTAGTGAAAGACAACAAGGAACCCTATCAAGTCAACCATTGTCAAACCTTAGGAACACTAGGCAGGCTAATGAAGCTCAAGACATGAATCAATGTAACTTGGTCCACACATTAAGGTCGGGAAAAGTAGTTGATAACCAAGTGATGATGCCATAAGACTCAACTTAGCCATCGACCCCTTCTAGTTCCACTCCTCCTAGCTCGAATGAATCCCAAAAAGATCAACCAGCTGAATCGGTGCACACAACCAAAGCCCCATACCCAAATAGGCTTAAGTGTAACAATAGTGCTCAAATGGAGAAAATCTTAGAAATATTCAACGAAGTAAAGCTAAACATCCTACTTCTTGAGGCAATACAACAAGTCTCTAGTTACACAAAGTTTCTAAAAGACATGTGCACCAAGAAGAGGAAGACTAGTGTGCCCAAAAAGGTTTTTTTTAGCCACTAGCATTAGTGAGCTACTGTCCAACAAATCCCAGTAAAGTACAAGGATCCCGATTGCCTTACCATAGCGTGCACAATAGGTCAAGCCGAAATAGGTCGAGCACTTCTTGATTTAGGTGCGAGCATTAATTTGCTCCCCTTCTCCGCTTATCAACAACTTGGGATAGGCAAACTAAGCCTGACCTAAGTTACGATTCAGCTATCCAATAGATCAATTAAGGTTTCAAAAGGAGAAATCAACGATGTCCTAATTAGGGTTGGACAGTTTATCTACCTGGTAGATTTCATTGTGCTAGAGACACAATCCGTGTCAAACCTTGGGTCTCAAACTCTAGTCATCTTAGGTCGACCATTCCTTGCGACCGCAAATGCAATTATCAATTGTAGGAACGGATCCATGTGATTGACATTTGGAGACTTGACCAAGGAAGTCAATGTCTTCAACCTAGGTAGACAACCCTATGACATCATTGACGAACCTTTTGAGGTCAACCTCATTGAGGATATGACTAGTGAGTACAAAGAGGAGATCAAACTAGAATCAGAGAGTGATGAAGAATTAGAATCTAGTGATCTCAATTTTGACGAGATTGCTTTTCATACTCCATTTTGGCTCAGAGGTGTTGATAATAATGACTCTGAAGTTAGTTTAAACTTTTGAAAATTAGATGGGGTAAATTCTTAATAATAATCATTCACATATACATCATTTTAGTGAGTTATATTAGAGAGGTTTCTAGTGAGCTCCTCCAAACTCCACGCAAATTAGATTGGGCCGCATTTGGTGGACCAATCAGACACCACTGGAACCACCACCTTAAGATAATATTTTCCTTCCCTTTCTTCTTTTTCATGCATCTAATCTATGCATTAATTCATACATTGAGGACAATGCATGAGATAAGTGTGGGGAGGGTACTAACGCTTAACTTTTAAAAATAAATAAATAAAAATAATATAAAAAGAATATAAAAATATTTATTTTAACATAGATTATTGATTAACTGTTGGTTGCTTTAACATAACTCACTAACCTTAAGTTATTAACTTAACAAAATTTTTCATTTTATTTCTAAAAAAATAAAAAATAAAAATAAGAAAATAAAAGAAAAAATCTTTACTAACCAGACTAATATAATGATTAACTTACTTACTTTGGGTTAATATAAAAAAGTATATATTTGAAAAAATAAATAATATTTTGACTTATCTTTTGAAAGAAATCCAAGTTAATCTTAAGAATTAGGAAAATCATGATTAGGATTTCTAAAAACTTGGTCAAAATAAAATAAATTGTTAGATTTTTAGGTATAGGAGGAAAAATTGAATAAGTAATTAGTCTTGATTTTTACCTTAATGAAATATTCATACCTAATGCACTTAGACATCTAGGATTCTAAGACAATGACTCGTGTGCCTTATAAAAAAAAATATAATAGTATAAATAAAAAAATTCACTAATTAAGCTGGATACATGTGCCTTATGAAGCATAAGTATTCACGCCTAAAGGTTATTTTATAAATAAAGTCCTTAGTTTTGTGGTTTAGCTCACTCGAGTCCTTAACTCCGTAGGGTGTTTTCTCACCCGGTGCCCTAAAACCGACCGGTTTGAGAGCCACCGATCTTAGGCTCGCTACATGGGTGAATTAGAAAGCCTAAGAAAACTAAGAAATATTATCTATATATATACTAAGACATCTAATAGTCCATTAGTTAGGTTTGAGGGCCTCAAGAAGTCTTGATACATATACAAAAGAAAATTAGATAAGTTATACATATTATAATATATATATATAATAATAAAGAGGCATGGGAGTGCAAGTTAAAGAATACCTAGTAAAGATTCACGTTCATAAGGATGCATATGACTTGGGTAACAAAAGAGGCTATATAAAAATTCAATTTTAATCCTTACCTAAAATTGATAACGAATTATTGTATGGAGACTAAGTTCAAGAATGAATAAAAATGATAATCCTAAAACTTATAGATTTTGCTTAGTTTCTTCAAACATATTTCAAATATTTCTCTTCTTTCTCAAAATAAAAAAAATTTCACTAACATTTTCTTTTTCTTTTATAGATTTTATGAGTGCAATTCACTGAAAACCCTCACGAGATAATACTTGACCTCTAGGGTTAACCTAGAGGTTTAAACGACTTATTGCACGAGCTAAGTGCAACCGTGATTCCTATGAAAGTGAGTTAGGATAGGTTAGTTTTTATTTTATTTTCCTTTTTCTTTTTTATTTTTACTCAAGATGAGCAAAAAGATAAGTGTGGGGGTGTGTGATAAGTAATAAAAATTGCATATTTATCATCATATTTCTCTACTTATTCTTTTATAAAGTACTACTATGTAACGTTTTATTATTTAGTGTTGTGCTGGCCTTGAGTAATTAAAGAATAAATAAATGAAGCCCAATTGAAGCCCACATACACGATTTATTTTAATAATTTAGAAGCTTCTATCTTATCTAACCTAATCTAAAGTTAGATATTAAATTATTCATTTAAAATCTAGGGGAGGAGGAGGAAGGATAAAGTAGGACTCCTAATTGCTATTTAAAATCTAGGGGAGGAGGAGGAAGGATAAATTAGGACTCCTAATTGCTATTCAAATCTAAGGGGAGAAAGGCTTAAAGATAAAGATAAAGGGACCAAATCCTTTTCAAATTCAGATTTTTGATAACTTGCTTCCCAAGTTATCCTGAATTCTCATGATCAAGGGTCAGGATGCAGAATACAAGAGGAGGCGCCCAGATGGATGGACGAGAAGAGGTCACACGCTCAAGCACGTGGCAGATGGCCACGAAATTGCCGCGAAAAAGTGACAAAGCCACGTTTCGTGACTTGTTTGATAGAGACACAGGGAGTGTGAAGGAGGTCTATTTTATCTTGAAGACTTCGGCCCAAATCTTCTATAAAAAGGACCCCCTACAGTACGTACAGAGCACCTCATCTAGAGAGAAGAAGAATAAGGTTAGGGTTAAGGATTTAGGATTTTTGTTAAATTAGTTTAGCCTCTTTTGAGTTCTCTTCTTTGTAATTGTTGTTGGCTTTGGCTTGGCTATTGTAAAGGAAGGAGAAAGGCTTGTACCCAATGATTGCATCAATAAAGGTTATCTTTTCTTTTTTATGTTCTTATTCTTGTTCTTTTAATTTCAAGTCTACCTTTTTATTTCTTTATTCTTGGTTTAGTTTTTGGTGTTGTCTTTAATCTTTCTTCCTTCTTTTTCTTTTCTTTAAGATCTTAAAATAAAAAGATGGTTAAAACAAAAAGGATGCTAGGCTAGAAAATTCTAGGGTAGCTAATCACTAGATCGACTAGGGTTAGATCTTGGGTTAGTTGATTAGTCTAATCGATTTGCAATCTAGGGTTAGATTAAACCTTTGAAGTTTAGTGATGATAGTACAACTTAATGATTTAGATAATTTGGGCTTCGGTTTGGATTAGAGTAGGATTT